>JADRCD010212091.1:0-17710 GCA_019843815.1 Montemys delectorum | reverse complement strand
AGGCGCTCTTGGCACCATGCTCCTGCCCGGCAGCTGATGTCTCTTAGCCTCCCAAACCCAGCGGAACATCTGGAATAAGAGCACCACTGGCTGCTGAAGTTAAAGGCCGGAGCTCTGAAGTCAGACTCGGCAGGCTCTAACCTTTACTAGCTGTGTGACCTTGGGCAAGATGCTTCAGCACTCTGAGCATCTGTCTCTTAGGTAAGGACAGGTAAGGACACCTGCCCTCCTGGCCACCTCAGCTTCCTGCCATCAAGTGCTATTACATCACCACAGTGACTGTCCCTTCTGGCACCCAGGCTGCACAGGACTGACTTGACTGACAACTCCAGGGCATGTGAGAGATGGGGACTTGATGGCCAATCTGGTATGGCATCCTTGCCAGAGCACGTGGTCTAAACCAGGTCACTCAGAGGCAGACTTAATCTAGGGTGTGGTTCTTGGGAAAGGGAAGCTCTCTCCTCCCTCTCAGAGCAGTAAAGCCGTGGACCTGAAATCCAGGGATCCACGAGGCCAGAGCTGGTCTGACAATGAAGCCCCAGCCAAGGCTGGCAGAGATGGAATCACCTCTCCTCTCCAGTCCAGTCCCCCAAAGACTAACTGAACCCAGATGTCACTCAAGCAAGGCTGTGTGTTCTCATTGCAACTGGTCCGAGTTGTCTTTCGAGCACTTGCCATGTAAAGTGTGAGCCCCCACTCACACACACCTCCAAAGATGTGGCAGGATGGAGCACAGCCATGTCCCATAAGGCCCCTCTTCATACTCCTCCTGGCAGGACACACGCTTCATTAAGATTCCCATATTTTACGATCCCTCTCTTTGGGAACGGGTAACCACAACAGTGGTATTTTTGACTGTTCATCACTATTCTCTTCTCACCATTTTTCTGGCAGGGGCGAGGGGGTTGAGGCAGAGCCTTACTCTGTAGCCTAGGCTGCCCTTGAACTTTCAGAGCGCCTTTTGAGATAATGTTGAGATAATAGGCGTGGGCCACCATGCCCAGCTGGTAACTACTATTCTCAGAAAATCTTTACCAAGATCTTGTCAGGGCTGTGGTTCACGCCTGCACCCTGCACCCTCAGCACTTGGGAGGAGTTCAGGTCTGCTACATAGAAAGTTCAGACCAGCCTGGGCTACATGAGACCCACTCCCTAAATGCTGGGGGAGGGATCCCTAGTCCTCAATTATGTTGCCACTAGAAAGATCCCCCTGCTCAGGTAAATAACCCCCAACCTATACTCATGATACAAGCAACTCTACTGAAATGCAGCAGGCTATTCCCACCTACCCACTCCCTGCAGGGTGGGGGCTGGGTAGGGGTGGGCAGGAACATTGAGGGCTTCTTGGGAATTCAGAGGGAGGGGTGATAGAGCATAACAGGAGATTATGATCAAAGTAAGTATATGTGTGTGTGTGTGTGTGTGTGTGTATGTGTGTGTGTGTGTGTGTGTGTGTGTGTGTATGAAATCATGGAAGGATACATTAATAAAAGTTCATTTTGCTAGCAATGGGATATTTAATGTGCACAAAATAATTTTCTTTTTAAAAGTATTTTTGGGTATGTGTGTATAATACATGTGCCCAATCATGTGTGAGGGGACATAGAACATGTGTGGAAGTCAAGACACAGCCCTGGATCATCACTTCCCACTTTTACTTAGGTTCCAGGGATCTGAATCAGGCCTGTGAGGCAAGTGCTCTTACCTACTGAGCTATCTTACCTGCCCTATGCAAAATTCTCATAACAAATCTTTGCCAAACATGGTGATTAATGTTCTTGTGAATTAAGCTTGCTCTATATAACATTTATTTCAAAAATGCTTAGAAGAAGGCAAAGTAAAACCCAGTTAGCAACACAGCTTTGTAGGTAGGCTTCCTCCTATGAAGTTCAGTCAGCAGGAAGAGGTCTAGATCTCATCCAAACACAAGGACAGAATTCAGCTCCCAGGCTTAGCTACAAGCCAGGAGGAGGTACAGCCAGGGTGGTGCATCTGACTATCTGATAACACTTTTATGAGGTGAGCTCACAGCAGCAGGACAAAGCTTGCTGGCTGTTTTCTAGGTCTCTCAGTGCTCAGAAATCTGCACTGCTTATTTTAAAATAAATACCTAATTTCTGAAAGTGCCTAGCACAGCAGGTAAAATAGCTCCAGCTGTCTGACACGTGGTGCGGGGTGAAGAAGGGTCTAGACTGTTTGTAAAAGGCTAGAAGGACATGTGAGGAGGCATCCATGAGGGAAACCTGGAGGTGGCTGTAGACAGAGGCTGCCAGTGCTCACTTCGTGTCTGCCTCTGAGTGCTGTCATCTACCGCTCGCTCACCTCTCCTAGGCGTTGCACTGAAGGGAACTGCAAGGCTGTGTGTGGAGTGAAGGCCCTGCCTCATCTGCCTGGTGCCCCAGGAGACAGAGTTAGGAATCAGACTGAGCTGAGAAGAGCCACCAGACAGGCACAGGATCATGCTTTTCATTATCTTTCCTGATACCTGCATCGTCATCTCCTCTCTGCTGTTTGAACAGTGCCATCCGTAGACTAGAAAGTGGAGTAAGCAGATGCGATGATGTCTATTTGTCTCTGAGTCAGTCTGCCACAGTATAATGTTAAAAAGGTACATTTTTGGTTTGGTTTGGTTTTTGTAAGTTAGGCATGTGCTTTTTTCAGCACTGGGGAGACAGAGGCAGGTAGATCTCTGTGAGTTTGAGGTCAGCTTGTTCTAAATAGCAACTTCCAGGACAGGGACAGCTAGGGCTACATGGAGTCTTTATCTCAAAAAGCAGAGAGAGAGAGAGAGAGAGAGAGAGAGAGAGAGAGAGAGAGAGAGAGAGATGGAGTTTTAAAAAAAATAAGCTACACCAAGAACCACTATGAAGCGCTGGTACCAGTGAATGGATCAAGGGGTTCTGATCACAACTCAGTGTACAGTCCTGCCCAGCAGGTGTGGGTCAGGGCAACGTTCTCAGCACTGCAGAAAAGTAAAAATAAAGTGAATCTTGTCAGGGTTTAACCCAACAGAGGAGGGGAGGGAGGAGGAGGCAAAGAAGAGGCACCTGGCTCACTCACACCTGAACTCGGTGCCCAGCCCCACTGGCTCACTCAGACCTGAACTCGGTGCCCAGCCCACACTGGCTCACTCAGACCTGAACTCGGTGCCCAGCCCACACTGGCTCACTCAGACCTGAACTCGGTGCCCAGCCCACACTGGCTCACTTAGACCTGAACTCAGCACACTGAGAGGAGGCGCTGGGAGGGGCTTGGCAATCTGCTTGTGACCAAGAGCAGATTCCTATGCCCACTGCACTCTCTCCTTAGGAAATCTGAGTTTGAATGACAGATGCTCACCCGGGTAGCCAGGTGGCCTGAGAACTGAGAAGGGCCAGATTTGCTTTGCTGCCCTTTGGAGGAAAAGCATGAAGAAGCCACCTGTGTCAAGCACAGACAGGGCTGAAGGCCTGCGCTCTGGGGTCCATGTTCTGGTCAGACGGGCAATATCTTTGGTGCAGTAGATCTGGGAACTGTTTCTGCCTCATTAGATCAAGGCTTCCTTGTTGTCCTCAGGTAGTCTGAGGACGGTTTTGCCATCTATACACAAAAGAGCTTTGAGGCTGGCCATGGTGATACATACTTAAAATCTTAGCACTTGGGAGGTAGAGACAAGAGGGTCAGGAGTTCAAGATCATCCTCTGCTGCAACAGTAAGACTGAGATCAGCCTGGATTGTTTAAAAAAGCCAAAACCAAAAAGGCCCTTCACATTCCCCAGTACCTGGTCGGATGCAGAGGACATGGCAGCCCCTAGGGTCTGTGTGGGGCAGCACTGTGAGGAATCCAGAGTTGAGAACGTCTTTCAGGGCTGACGGCCTCAGGTTGCTGAAGACCTCTGGCCAGCTCCTCCTGCAGCCATGGTAGTTGACCAGCAGCTGAAGGGCCCGGTCATAATCAAACTTTCGGGCCCTTAGAAAGCGCAACAGGAAGGCATCGTCCAGTGACGTACTCAGGTATGGGTACTCCTTCCGCACCATGTCTCGAAGGGCCTGCACATCTCGGAGCCTCCACTCGGGCTTCTCCTGAAGCTCTTCCCTGGCTTTGGTGACCAAGTCTTCTGTCAGGGAGCACACGTAGCCGGGAGGTTCCGGTGGAGGCAGTGGCAGCTCATTTTCGGAGAGTGAGGCCACAGACGGGCTGGTTCTCAGAGAGTCACTTTCTTCTGACATTAGCTATCAGGGTCCCTGCTGACACACAGGCCACAAGTGAGATTAAGAACGTGAAGCATGGCCGGGCGGTGGTGGCACAAGCCTTTAATCCCAGCCCTTGGGAGGCAGAGGCAGGTGGATTTCTGAGTTCGAGGCCAGCCTGGTCTACAGAGTGAGTTCCAGGACAGCCAGGGCTACAGAGAGAAACCCTGTCTCAAAATAAGCAAAAAAAAAAAAAAAAAAAAAAGAACATGAAGCATGAAGCCAGTGGTGGTGGTTCATGCCTTTAATCCCGGCACTCAAGAGGCAGAGGCAGGAGGAACTATATGAGTTCAAGGCCAGCCTGGTTTACAAGTGAGTTCTGGGACAGCCACAGCTATTACACAGAAGGGGGTGGGGAGGGAGCTGATGGTGAAATAGGTAATGCTCTCTCTCCTGGAACATCTTGCCATGTACATATTCATGAACTCACATATATAATGCATGTAATTTTTTAAGGTGAAGCGTTGCTTACATGGCACCTCAGGAGGAGGAAATAGGGGACTGGAAGTTTTTTCGATGTTAACTCGGGGAGGTGGAGTCCTTAGGAGGAATGATCATGATCTGAGTCACATACCTAAGTCACATCAAACAGTTAAACACTCTATCTTCTTGGAAGAGTCTAAATAGAGGCTCAATTCATCATTACACAAATGTGAATGCAAACAGCAAGCACCACTGAGATTCGAACCCAGTACCAAAAAACAAAAAACAAAAAGGCCTAAAATACTGGTGAGAATATAAATATATAAATTGAACTCTTCTAGAGAACAGTTTGTCAATACTGAAATTCAAAACGAGGCTGGAAGATAGTTCAGTGAGCAAACTACTGTTTTGATCCCCACTATCCACATAGAAGCCAGGGATGTACCGCTGTCTGTGAGTCTGCAGCTCCAGTGCTTGGGGAAGCAGAACGTAGAGACAAGAGGATCCCTGAAGCCCACTGGCCAAGCAGACTAGCGGAGTTAAGTGAACTCCAGGTTATTAGACTGTCTTAAAAAATAAGCTGGAAGGCCAGCCAGATGGCTCGGCAAGTGAAGGCACCAGATTCCAAGCCTAGCAGTGGGAGTTTGGTCTCTGGAACATACATGGCGGAAGAAGGAATTGACTCCCACAAGTTGTCCTCTGATCTCCACATCCACAGTGGCATAAGCATGCTCCACATTGCCCATGCAAATTGATAGCTGATAAAGACACCCAAAACTGACATCACACACATACACACACACACATACACACACAGAGACACACACACACACACACACACACACACAGAGAGAGAGAGAGAGAGAGACAGAGAGACCAAGAGACAGACAGACAGACAGACACAGGTCTTCATGAATTAACTAACATGAAGGAGGAAAAAGCCAGAAGAGAGTACAGAAAACAATCAGATTTGTATGGAAAGAGATAAAAAATTTACCAACAGTTACCTCTAATAAATAGATCTGAACGGCCGGATGTTTAAGAGATTTTTTTTTTAAACTATACTGGTGTTTGATTGTTTTGAGACCTACGATGTAGCTCAATATGGTCTGGAACTTGCCAGCCTCGTGTCTCAGCCTCTAGATGCTGGGATTACAATGATGTGACATCATGTTCAGCTTGCTTGAATTTTATTTTTACAGTGTAATTTACTATGGTGATCATGGAAATGTGTCAGATCTGCTGCTAAGGACATGGAACAGAAGGGCCTGGCTGTTGTCCCTTCAGAGGCACTATCCACCTAAGGTCAGGCTTTGTACAAACACCTTCCAAATCCCCCAGTCACTGAGTGACCAACAGAGACATGGGTGCCTCCAGGAGGCAAGTGTGGTTCAAGTTTTCTGTCCCTCTGGCTGGATTCTTCCAGGGCCTGGACTGCTGTCAGCAATTCTTCCTGCCTTTACAGGGGCCTGATCTGCATTACAGACTGGAGGCTCTTCCTTTGTCATCTCCCTTCCATTTGCCTGTGTAGGCACTCCAATAAACTCCACACACTGTTGATACTAGGGCTTGATACTGAGAAAGCCTGTACTAACTCACTATTGGATGGAAAACACAGGACAGCTGCCTAAGGCATCCTGGGAATAAGCTAGCCACAGGACTTCCTGGCTGCAGAGCCTAAGCCTTTGTCTATGAGTGGACACTGATCTTCCATCCCATGCTCAACAAGGAAAGCAGGGCCATCTCAGAGTTCTTGTACACACCTGATAAGCCCTGGCTAAACTCTTAGTCCACTGGGGCCAGTGGCCTAGTAGGCTACTCCCTCCAAATCTTAGGGTTGCCTACTCCATCTCTCAAATTCCAACCTCTAGCCCCACCAGCTTCTTGTGTTTGCTTCCAAAGGTACATCCTCATTCTGTACATATTCTGGTCCCTCTCAATGGTATGTTCTTCCCCTGACTCATCTCAACCCACAGATTCACCCTAGGTCCTGAGTGGATGAAACACATGCACCCAGAAAACATCAAATGCTTACAGTGTACCAGGTTTTCCAGGCACCGGGGTTGCAGATGTAAAGAAAAAAAAAATCCCACTTCATTGAGCCCAGTGGCTATGGGAGACATTTCTAACCATAACGGCCAGTTCATTATTACGAAGCAAAGTGGGAGGTGGCACTAGGTTTGCAGTTCTCAATAGGGCAGTCGGGCAAGGCTCCCCTAGGCAAAGATGAGAAGATGGGGTATGCCAAACACACTGCATGGTCGGGTGAAGGTATCTGAAAATGCCTGGCTTGTCTGAGAAGCCAGATGCCCAGTATAGCTAGATTGAAGGAAGCAAGGTGAGAGAAAGTAGATGAATTCAAGGGCCTACTGGGGGCTAGTGGCCAGGGCGCTAATAGGCCAGTGAGAACTTCCAAACTTTTGTGCTGAGAGAAGGAAAGGCAGAGCTGGTTTGACATGATCTGATATCTACTTCAAAGGATGACTCTATTGTCTCATGTATATGTACAAGATATGGGAAGTGGCCCAGCCCCAGCCTGGTGACCTGAGTTCAAACCGTGGAGATGAACTTTCCAACATTTACAAAAACCCATGTAAAAGTGGAGAGAACCAAGTCAAGGCTGACCTCTGGCCTCCACGCATGTACTATGCACATACACCCACACATCACAGAAAATGCTAGTGAGAAGTAACTTTAATTTTAAAAATGAACTGCAGGGAAGTGATGATCTAGAACAGTGGTTCTTACGCTAATGCTGCGACCCTTTAATATAGTTCATGTTGTGGTGACCCCCTCAGCCATAAAAGTATTTCAATTGCTACTTCATAACTGTAATTTTGCTAGTTATGAATCACAATGTCAGTATCTGTGTTTTCCAATGGTCTTTGTGCGTCGAGAAACACTGGTGTAGAAAGTTCACCAACAATCCAGGCGAGAGGGAACAGTGACATGAAAAAGTCAGCCAGCCATCACTGACTTCAGACTGTCAGCTGCCTGGGTATGAGCTCTGTGGACTAGCACATCTCCCACTCTTGACATGTGTATAGGTAATCAGTGTGTGCATTAACCTGAATGCAGCACCTAAAATGCTATTAAGACATATAGGCCCCACATCATATTTTATTTTAATGTACTTTACAGAGGTGTGCTGAGCAAGGGATGGGACAATCCTGACCTCATGGGATCCAAACGGGGCTGTTTCCATGGCAACCTGTTTCCAACAAGTAGGTACCTAGGATCCTAATTCATTGCCTGAGATTGACTGCAGTGCCACAGACTATAGAACTAGCCCCAAAGGCCCTCTCCTTTCTCTCCTTCCCTCGCCAGGGAAGACAAACTAATAACCTGCATTCTTAGAATATCTCGCACATCTGACACCCTCTGCATGAAGGCTCCTCTCCATGTTAGCTGCCAAGGGGACAACCCCTCATTGTCAAGGCCCAACTGTGATGTAGTCTATTCTGTAAAGCACACCAGCTTCCTCACGGTGAGTTCCTCCAGGTTTCCACAGCACTGGGTTCCTATTCGTCTTTAGAAACGTTTGCTTAGTGTCACAGGTGTTTACAAGAAACCCTTCAGAGTCAGTTCCCACCCATTCACTTCTCAGAGTTCCTGATCGCCTCCTGTACGTGCCAGGCACTGTGCTGATGAATGCTAGGAACACAGTAGAAAACAATAAAGCTTGCCTTGTGTAGCTTACATCACGGCGGACTGATGCAAACAGGTCATACATGTTTGAGGGTTTGGCTTTGAATCAAGTTCCGCACTGTACATCCGTTTTCTTATTTCTTCCTCTGTGTTTGTTGCTGGAGATAAAAAAAAACCCCGGGGGCCTTGCACATGCAAGGCATCACTCTACCACTGAACTACACTGTCGACTCCACATTTCATCTTCACAATACTGAGCGAGCCTATTATCATCAGTTTCCACTTTACAAAGGAGGGAACTGACCTCCTACAATGTGAATCGCAACAGGCCAGAGAACTTGCCTGTGGAGTCACCGCAAGACCCAGTGCCGGCTCATGACAGCACTCAGTAAACATCGGGGGAAGTATGGCAAGCCCAGTCCAGTGAGGCTGAGCGAAGAAGTGTCAAGCCCCACCCTGCCCTCATCATCTCCATCTTCCACCTGCAGCTTCCTGTTGTATCCCCAAGGGCTCAGCAGTGGCTGTCAGCCTGGGGAACGACGTGATGGACAGGATATAAAGCCTGACATCCTCCCCACCTAGAGCCATCTCTCTTTCTGGAGCATTCCCTCTCGTCCACAACAACGGGAGGCAGGAAGCCATCTCTCTCGGAGCCCCAGAGACCTCCGAGCCGCGGACAGCGTTCCAAGGCCCCTACTTCCGGTCTTCGCCCCCTCCCCAGGTGTTCCCATTTCCTGGGGTCTCCCGCCCCTCTGGCCCACTTCCGGCCACTTCTCGCCCGCTCCGGTCCCTATCTCTGGCCCCTCGGCGCACACACGGGCTCGTGGGCACTCACCAGCCCGGCGGCGGGCGGAGCGCGGGTCACGGCGGCAGGAGCCTCGGCTGGCAGCGCGCGCAGAACAGACCCGCACTCCCCAGCCGGCCGGCCCGGCTCTCGCACCGGAAGTGACGTTTGAGCCGCGTGTGGGCGGCGCCCATCCAGGAGTGCGCATGCGTGAACTTTGCAGCGTCGGCTTGGGTCTTGTCACCACCTGGTGGCCCGGGCTGTGCAGCTGAGTTGGGTGTATGGATGGGGAAACTGAGGCCTGGGGGTGGAAAGCAGCTGCTTCCCTGGAACATAGCTGCCATGTGCCTAGTGTTCTACATAATTTTCTCATTAAATCCTCGTATTTTTTTTTTTTTGTAACCCCTGCTTCATGACAGGAATGGCAAATCGGTACAGAAACCAGCTTCAGACCTAGACAGACCTCAGGATTATCATTTGCAGAACTACTCGGCCCTCAGCTGATGTCTGGACTGGCTGCCTGTGTCGGCATCCCATCAGCTGAGGCACTTTGGCCAAGTGCCCCAGCCTCCTGGCTTCAATTTCTTCATGAATAACACAATTCTTGCCCTGGACCTCGACTCAGAAACTACCTGTTTCCTGCTCTGGGGCTCGCGATGTTGTCTCCAGACAACAGTAGTTTGAAAAGGAGTTTACTAGCTCCATGCCTGGCCCATTAACTACCCTCACTACACGTACCCATGGTTTGTGCAACTGTAATTTCGGAGAATCTCTGAGATGCCTTTTTCAGGTAGAATAAGGACAACAGACCATTTCTAGAGAGAAATTGTGTCAGTCCAAGAGAATGTCAGATTCAAAGGGATGACCCTAAGTTCCCTCATCCTTCCCCTACTTTATGAATAAGTGGAGTCCTAAAGTGATGGGAAGTGACCCTCGGGGACATAAGGACACATGGATTTTGCCAGGTGTCAAACTACATATGTGGGAGGAGTGTGAGGTAGCCTGGGAATCCTGAGTTGTGTTTATCTGTTTTATTTGTTTTTAATAGAGGGTGTCTGTGTAGACTAGGCTGGCCCCCAACTCATGACTCTTGTGTCTATGTCTCCTGAGACAGTGAGTATGTGCCACCATCCCAGGTTATAAGCCATGAGACTTGCAATTCTTGGTTCTCTCTAGTCCCCAACTTCTAGGCTGCCAAATAAAATCTAGAACACTCAGTTAAATTTGAATTTCAGATAAACAAAGATCTATTTTTAAGACTAGGTGCCTTATGTAATATTTGGGACACATACTTTAGAAATGTTTGTTTCTCAGAAACTCACATTTAAATAGGTGTCCTGTCCCCCCCCCCACCCCCGGCCCAAATCTAAGTGTTAGTTCCCTGTTCCACTTATAACAAATTACTACATGGTGACATCAAATATCACAAATGTATTTGGTTGCTTTGCTGAAGACATCGGGGAGCTGGAAAGGCTGCGTTCTCTCTGGGTACTTGTTCTCTTTTTCAGGTAGCAGAAGCTACTGGTATTGCTTGGTCCATGGTCTTCCCCACATCACTCTGCCATCTTGCTTCTGTTGTCACAACTGCAGCTCACTGACTCCTGAATCCTGTGTGTGTGTGTGTGTGTGTGTGTGTGTGTGTGTGTGAAAGAGAGAGAGAGAGAGAGAGAGAGAGAGAGAGAGAGAGAGAGAGAGAGAGAGAGAGCAAGCCCTGGAACTTGCTGTAATCTAGGCTGACCTCAAGTTCACAATCCTCCTGTGTTAGATTTGGAAGTCCTGAGATCATAAGTGTGAATGTTCATGTCTCTTATAAAAGACGTGTTCAAATATTTGAGAAATCCAGGCATTGTGGTGCATGCCTTTAACTCCAGCACCAGGGGAGTGGGAGGCAGGTGGATCTCTGTGTTTGAGATCAGCTGGCCAGTCAGGGCCACAAGTAAGACCCTGTCTCAAAGATTTGTTTTGTTTTTGAGGCAGTTTTTCAGGTTGGTCTTGGACTTTCGGTTCTCCCACCTCAGAATCTTGAGTAGAAGAGATCAGGACACACATCACATCCAGCTTCCTGCCTCTCACTTATAAGAATGTTTACGGTCACATTGGGCCATTATTGGGAGAACCCAGCATAATGTCACCATCTGAAGATCCTTAATTACATCTATAACATCTCTTTACTCCATGAGATATTCGCTAATTCCAGAGGCTGAAATGAGGGCATCTCGGGGACAGGACAGGATTCATCCACCAAAATCTGCTCATCCTAATTCAAATTGTGTGACGTTGGCCAAGCCACTCAGACTTCCCAAGCATCTAGATCCCTGTGTTGGTTAGTGCTATCTGCCAAATCCACAGGCTCTAGGATCACTCGTGAAATGAATCTCTGGGTATGTCTATAGGAAATTGCCCTCTTTGTAGGTCTTTGAAGTGGGAAGACTTTAGCTGGGACCATTCCCTGGTTGGCATCCTGTACTGTTGGAGAAAGACAGCTAAGCAGCAGCCCGTGTTCACTTATCTCACTCTGCTTCCCTATTGGAACGCAATATGACTAGCTACCTTAAGTGTCCGCCTTCCATGATGGCCTCTATACAGTGAATTGTGAGCCTGAATAAACTCCTCCTCCTTCGTGTGTGTGTGTGTGTGTGTGTGTGTGTGTGTGTGTGTGTGCGTGCGTTTGAGACAGGAGCTCTGGCTATCCCAAAACTCACTACATAGATCAGGCTGGCCTAGAACTCATAGAGACCCACTTTTCTCCTCCTCTAAAATGCCAGAATTAAAGATGTGAGCCACCACCCCTGGTCACCAACTCTTCCCTTCTTAAATGGCTTTGTCAGAAATAGAACGACAACTAACATAGTCTTCATAAGCCAAAAAAAGCTGGTTAAATGGGCTCATAAGAGAAAAATAATAAACTTACCTACAAATAGTAGGTAGCCTCTCTAGCAAAACTTTAGCTCTGCTGGCCTAGGTGTTGAGATGATCGGCTTACTGATGGCCCTGGCAGCCCAGCCTGCACTTCTAGATGCTGACAGCAGAGGGAGATGATCTTGGTGAGGATGGTCAGCCTTCCTCTCTCCTAGTGAGAGTTTAGAGATGCTGAAGACTGTCAGATAAACAAGACAGGAGAAAGAGTTTTCTCATGTTGAGCAGCTGTAGACAATGAGGCATTGGGTTCATATCATATCATATATCTAAATAATATGTATATACATAACATATACCCATATATGTATATATCCTTCTATATATGTTTATATATAATATATATGTGTATACACACACTCACACACACAGAGAGATATATCCTTACAATGTTTATGCTGGATGGGAGAGATGGTCTTTACACAACAGGACATTCCAGTTCAGAAAGGATCCAAGATGAAAGAGTCAAGTCCAAATGTCAGCATAGTCCCAAATTTTACTTTACTCTAGAGACTATATGCCGCTTGTCTCTTTGGTTTCAGAGGCTGAAGGACAGGCTCAGATCAAGGAAGAACCAGAAGCTGTCCATGATTACAATTAAATAGATGAGCAGAGACTTGAGTTTCTGTATTCTTTCCTGTCTTGCACACTCAGAACTCACCAACCTGAAACATCACATTGAAAGGACACATTTCCATGTGCACAAAGGAGAGCTGTGAGCCTTGTGCAAGGACCCCTTGTGAGCTCCAAGAAATGATGTACAGAGATCTGGTTCACTGGGACTCAGAATGTCTGCTAGCTGTGATCACTGACTCCAGAGCAGGAGGTCCCCAAAGGTCAGCTTACCCTGCATCCTGGCTTGGAAGGATGCAAACAGCAGCTCTCTGAGCTTCCTTTCGAGTGTGTCACAATGGCTCAGAGCGCCCAAGCTGTCTCCACTGTCTCTATTCCAACTGTCTATACTAGAGATTGTGGCACGACTCAAGGAACTATTTTTAAAAGAAATGTATAAGCATATTTATGCAGCTCACAGGTGTCTATACTCCTGTTTTTGAGATAGGATTTTGCTCTGCAGCCCTGGTTGGATTGTAACTCACTGTGTAGAACATGGTGGCTTCAAACTTAAAGCAATTCTCCTGCCTCTGCTTCCCAAGTTCTGAGATTACAGATATGAGCAACCACTCCCTGCAACAAGCTATACTCTTTCAAAATTATGTTTGCTTGTATTGTGTGTATGTTAGCACACACACAGCACAGTGCATTTGTGGATGTCAGGGGTCAACTTACAGGAGTTAGTTCTCCCTGTCCACAAGGCAGGTCAATCAAGCCCAGGCCCACAGGCTTGGCAATAAGCATCACCACTGATCAAACTATCTACTGAACCCTTTAGTTTTCTTTTTAAATTTAATTGTTATTGTTGTTTTTGAGATATTCTCATGTGTCACAGACCCTCTGGAACCAATATGTAGTTTCGGATGACCCTGAACTCCTGATTCCTACATCATACCTCTAAGATAGTTACAGTTATGAGTATTATGCTAGTCTTGAAATAAGTCATTTTTTTTAAAAGATGTATTGTTTTTTTTTCTTGTGTTTTGCCTGCATGTGTGTCTGTGCAGCACCTTCAGAGGCCAGAAGGTGGCATTGGGTTCTTGGAGTTGGAAATATAGATGATTGACAGCTGCCCTGTGGTGCTGGGAGTAGAACCCTGATCTTCTGGAAGAGCAGCAAGTGGCTCTTCATTCCTGAGCCTTCTCTCCAGACTCTTTTTTTTTTTTAAGATTTATTTACTATATGTATGTGAGTACACTGTCACTGCCCTCAGACACACCAGAAGAGGGCTTCGGATCTCATTACAGATGGTTGTGAGCCACCATGTGGTCGCTGGGAATTGAACCCAGTACCTCTAGAAGAGCAGAGCAGCCCTCTCTCTAGACTCTTGACATAACTCTTTAAACTCTAAATTTAATATGAATTTCTGTATCCGTAAAATCAAGTTTTTAAAAAGCGAAAGTCAAACTGCTTACCTCCCTAATTACATGTGTACATGTGTACATGTGTACATGTGTACATGTGTACATGTGTACATGTGTGTGTGTGTGTGTGTGTGTGTGCTCACGTTGTGTGGCTTCTGGTAGCAGTAGACACACAGTAGGCACTCACTAAATATGAGTCCCCTGTGACTCACCACAAATACATATCTCTATAGTTGTGCGACCATTACCAGCGTGGTTAGAAATGCTCAGTGTTTACCAGGGCTTGCTGTCTGCCAGCCGTGGATCCCAGATCATCTAGGATAGTGGGCCCTTCACAATGCTCGTCCTTTTTATTTCCACCTTTACAAGGCTCAAAGAAACTACCTGTGGCCACAAGGAACTGATAAAGTATTTTGTGTTTTTGTTTGTTTTTGTTTTGTTTTGTTGTTATTTGTTTTTAAATCTACATCTATTCATTTGTTCATTTATTCATTCATTCATTGTGTGTCTGTGTGTGTGCGATATATGTGTGTGTGTGATATGTGTGTTCAAGTGACACATGGCACACATGTAGAAGTCAGAGGTTAACTTTTAGCAAATTGGGTCTCTCTCTCTCTCTCTCTCTCTCTCTCTCTCACACACACACACACACACACACACACACACACACACACACACACACGCACACAATCTTGTAAGTCCTGAGGCTCAAACTCAGGCCACCCGATTTGGCTGCAAGCTCCTCCTCTACCAGCTGAGCAGCTAAGTTTGTGTCACCAACTTTCCAAATGTCTCGCCTTCCTGAGCGTCTGTTAGCTCAGGTTCTCAGGAAGAAGTGGAGCTTCCTCTATTAGCTTGCCTTGCCTGTGGGGCTGCAGATGGAAGCCAGAGCCTCATCATATTGTGCCCATACTCTGTTAGGTTTGGCATTCAGTGCTCATTGTAGTAAGACCTTCCCTGACTGGGCACCTGCCCCCATGGGTCCTCACAGCCATTTGAAACAAGCAAATGGCTGTGAGGGGTTGGGCGCTGGAGTTTCGGGGTGGGGAGGGCTCGCTCTAATTCTTGGGATTCTAAAGAACAAAACATCCCATGTGCTTCAACAATCTCACTTGCTGGGTCTGACCCACTCTGAGGTCAACGGTTGCCCAATTAGTGGTTTGGAGCCCAGCTTGGCTGGAAAAATGTCCAGACCTGGGTTGGGGGAAGTCATAGGCTTGGCAAGCACAAGAGAGATGTCTGACTTCAATCGGAGGGTCGTGTGAAGCCTGTGACCCCCTGGCCTGGCATGCATCAAGTGCCAGAGTCTTGTTTCTCTGCGTGCCACCTTCTGCTCAAGAGCCCAGGATCAGGCCCTAGAAGGAAGGATCGGGGCTTTGAATGGGCTCAGCTGGGAGGATTTCCCAGAAGAGGTCAGAGCCAGCTGTGTTTTTGTGGTCACACATTGATCTCCCTGAGTCAGCACGGCTGCTTGGAGGGACAGGATGTCCCGTCTGTTCCCGGGGGCTTTGGATCCCAGCCAGTCTGAACATTTTCCAAAACATGGCCTGAAACGGTGATGCGGCAGGGATAGGAGAGATCCCATCCCTTCTCCATCAATGCCAGCCTAGTCGCTCACCTCTCCTTCCACCATTCCAGTACATGGCCTGGACCTAGTGCTGACCACACATCTGGCACTGTCCTAGGCTCTCTGTACTCTACTAACCCCACAGAAACACTGTGGGATAGCCTCAGATCTGAGTTCCGTGTGGCAGCTGAGCAAACAGACTCAGAGGCAGGTCCGTAATCTTGGCATTCAGAAGGCTGAGGCAGGAGGACCTTAGATTTGAGGCCAGCCTGAGCTGTAGAGTGAGTTCAAGGCCAGCCTTGGAGTTACACCGTGACAGTGAAATCCTGTTGAAATAAGGGAAAGGAAAGGAAAAGAAGGGGAAGGGAAGAAAACAGAGAGGTCAGGCGACTTGTAAATGGCCACACCGAGAAGGAATTGCAGGTCTGTGCTGGGAGTCCTAGTGTGTCAGAATTGATAATGCTCTGCAAATTCACTGGGTCACACACAACATCATAACAAGCCCCATGAATAAATGTCACTATGTCCTGAAGAGTGAGGCTCGGGAAGATGGAAGTGACTCGTACAAAGTTGGAGAAAGCTCCCCTGGGGTGGCCAGCAGTCGTTTTTTCAAGGGTACAGTGCCAAACTCCCCACGGCTAACATCTGGTCACAGGCAACAGAAGCCCCTCTTTGCTAGGATTCCTGTGTTTACCCACGGGGTTTCCTGGGGTGGGAGGGGGAGGGGAGGGTAGAGCAGGCATCTCCTGGGAAGGACAGAAGAGAGGTGCTATTTGGAAAGCCTAAGTGTGGAGTTTGATGCAGGGACAGCTAGAACTAAGAGGAATGGGCTACCTGACATTGGAAAGTGTTTGCATTTGTCAAGGTCAGCTCACCCTCAGGGACAGTGTGCTTGAGGGTTTCCCACACGCCAGTAATAGGACTCTGTCTGGCTCCAATGACCAAAAGACTTCTGGAGGGAGGGAGAAAGTAGACAGCAAGACACAGGGATGGGATCTGGGTTCCTAAGGGAACCCCGACTCTGCATACCCTGCAGCGAGAGAGCTATCCCTCAAGGTCAAAGTCAAGAGAGGCCTGGGTGTACAGCCATCTCTGTGTACACGGCAGTCTCTGTGGCTCCCAGCTACATTGGAAGCCTTCAACGTCTACTGGGTTCAGAGAGCTGGAAGGTAGCACCTCCACAGCACCCCTGGCCCCGAGGAAGGGATAAGAGGCATCCATGCCCTGCTCCCCAGCAAGCCTGGCTGGGCTGTGGAGGAGGCTTCCCCCTGAGGCCGGCTGGAAGTTTGTATTGGCAGCTCAGCTGGGCTTTCTCACCTGAGATGATGAAGTTGTCTTTCTGAGCAGCAGAGCTGTGGGGGTGAGCCTCCTCCCAAAGATGGGAAAGCCGTTTCTCGGTTTGTTTTGTTTTGTTGTTTTGTTTTGGAGACAGGGCTTCTTCGTGTAGTCCTGGTTGTCCTGTAGACCAGGCTGGCCTTGAACTCACAGAACTCCTCAGTCTCCTAAGTGCTGGGACCAAGCGCATATGCCGCCACTGCCCAGCTTCAGAATACATTTTTTTAGAGGTTTTTTGTTTGTTTGGTTGGTTTTTTTTTGGGGGGGGGGTTGGGTTTTTTTTTTTTTTTTTTTCTTTTTTTTTTTTGGTTTTTCAAGACAGGGTTTCTCTGTATAGCCCTGGCTGTCCTGGAACTCACTCTGTAGACCAGGCTGGCCTCGAACTCAGAAATACGCCTATCTCTGCCTCCCAAGTGCTGGAATTAAAGACGTGCGCCACCACCGCCCAGCCGCAATACATTTTTAAAAAGGGATTTTAGGTGTGGGCTGAGAAGATGCCTCTATTGGCTAAGTGCTCACTATGCCAACATGAAGACCCCAGTTTGCATTTCCAGCTCCTACATGATAGAAAACAAAACAAAACAAAACAAAAATTGGGGGCTGGAGAGAGAGTTCCACAGTTAAGAACCCAAGCTGCTCTTACAGGAGATCCAGGTTCCCTTCCCACCACCCGTGTGGAGGCTCACAACTGTCTGTAACTCCAGTTCCAGAGACTCTGATGTCCTCCCTGGGCCTCCATGGGGGAAACGCCAACACAATAAGCATAACAAACAAAAGCCAGGGGCAGTAGTGTGCAGCTATAACCCTGTGCCAGGGAGGCAGAGACAGGGG
>JADRCD010212090.1:26768-39869 GCA_019843815.1 Montemys delectorum | reverse complement strand
TACACACTCTTCCATCCATCCAGGTGTACTTTGAGTCAGGGATCCTGACAACACCCAGGGAGCTCTTCCTGGATGCCTGCAAAGCCCACTGTCCTATCCACTCAGAGCAGCTTATAGCACAGAAGTCTGAAAAGCAGAGACTGGGCAGGGATTGGGAGAAACCACAGTTGAGATCTGGGTCTGGCTGACTCCAGACCATCGTTCTTTCCCCTAGACTCTGGCAGACATGGCTCTGGGAAGGGAGATAAGCCAGAGGCTATGTCCTGCAGAGACACCAACATGGGAAGGAGAAAAAGGAGAGGAGGTGCCAGAACAAGGCTAGAGGGACCAGGAGCCACCTCTTGTGAGTTGGGGATGAAAACAGAGACAGGGTCTCACTGAGTGATAGTCTAGGAACAGCAGCTCTGGAGGAAGCCAAGCAAGCATTCTGATTCATAGCAATATGTATTCTCAGTCTGGCTCCTGGGTCAAAAAAGAAGCTGGGGGGGGCAGGGGGAGGAGGACATTTTAAGGGCAACTGCGATCTCTAAATATGGAACTTATTTTATATAAGAATCGTGTGTTGATATATGGTTTCTTTCGTTGACATTTAAATTGTAGCTATGTAAGAGAATGTCCCGTTCTTAGAAAACACAGCTGAATCTACAAGGGATGAGTCACAGGGGCTTTAACTTACTCTCCACAGCCTCTGCCAATAAATCCTGTCAAAGCACAGACACTCTGAGGTACAGATAAGAGCAGCACACCAACCCACCAACCATTGGTGAGTTCAGACAAGAGATACAAACATACTCATTGCATTATTAGTGCAACGTTGCTCTCTATGTTTGAAAGTTTTAGATGTGAAAGCAGATAGAGAAGTCAAGAAAAGAGGAAAGATGGCAAGCCCTGACTCCAAGAGGAAAAGGCCCTGCAGCCAGAAAGGGCAGAGGTTGTGGAAGGTAGAGGTTGGGAGGGGCGGGCAGGTGGCTGAAGAGCAGGATGGGGAGCTGCCAGGTCAGTCCTTCCTGTGATCCTGGTTGTATCAGAACTCCCCAGAGTCAGGCAGTCTCTGTGACCCTGTGATTCTGGGATCCTGTGACTTGTTAGAGCACCTGGGAATGCAGCAGCTTCCTCTTGGTGATGTGGGACTGTCTGCAGAGCTTGCACCCAAGGTCTGCTCAGGACACCAGCCCAGAGAGACCAGAAGGAACCCAAGCCACTCTGTTGGCAGAGTTCCTATGTGTCTGGTCCCGCAGGTCCCAGTTACTCCCTGTGTGTGGCTACCTTCAGGTACTCTTGTTTGACAAGATCCTTTTCTGGTAGCTCTGCTATCCTGGAACACTGCCAGGCCTAGGAGGTGGGGGAGAAGGACAGTAAGCCCTTTCTCCAGGGAGAGCTCTGGATTGTTCCCTCCTACTAGGTTCCTCTTCTCCCAAGGAGGTCTTATCCCACCCCAGCAAAATGATAAGAAACCCTAGTATGATATGCAAAGCTTTTCCCAGGGTAAGCAAGATCATCAAAACAAGCAGGGGTGTATTAGTGTCTTAGTTAGGGTTTTACTGCTGTGAACAGATACCATGACCAAGGCCACTCTTATTCAGACAACATTTAATTGAGGCTGCGCTTACAGATTCAGCGGTTCAGGCCATTATCATCAAGGTGGAAAGCATGGTAGCATGCAGGTAGGCAGGGTGCAGTATGAGCTGAGAGTTCTACAACTTCATCTGAAGGCTGCTAGAAGACTGACTGCCAGGCAGCTAGGATGAGGGTCTTAAAGCCCACACCACAGTGACACACCTATTCTAACAAGGCTATACCTCCAAATAGTGCTGCTACTCTCTGGGACAAGCATATTCAAACCACGACAATCAGTTACTTTTTTTTTTTTTTTTACAGATTTATTTATTATTATAAATAAGTACACTGTCTTCAGATGCACCAGAAGAGGGTGTCAAGATCTCCTTACGGATGGTTGTGTGCCACCATGTGGTTGCTGGGATTTGAACTCAGGATCTTCGGAAGAGCAGTCGGTGCTCTTACCTGCTGAACCATCTCTTCAGCCCGACAATCAGTTACTTTTTAATGTTGTGATAAACACCACGACCAAAAGCAGTTTGGGACAACTTAGAGTTCATCATGAAGTGAAATCAGAGCAGGAACTAAAGCAGAAGCCATACTTACTGGCTTATTCTCCCTACCTCTCTCAATCTATTTTCTTATAGAACCCAGGACCATATGCCCAGGGGAAGCACTGCCTACAGTAGGATGGCCCTTCCCACATTAACTATTAATCAAGAAAATGTCCCCACAGATTTGCTGTGGTGGTTTGAGTGAAAATAGTATCTATAGACCCATAGGGAGGGTACTATTAGGAGGTGTGGCCTTGTTAGAGTAGGTGTGGCCTTGTTAGAGTAGGTGTGGCCTTGCTGGAGAGGTGTGGCCTTGTTAGAGTGGGTGTGGCCTGTTAGAGTGGGTGTGGCCTTGCTGGAGGAGGTGTGTCACTGGGGGTGGGCTTTGAGGTTTCACATGCCAGGCCCAGTGTCTCTCTTTCTCTTCTTGCTGCCTGCTGATCCAAATGTAGAACTTTCAGCTACTTCTCCAACACCATGTCTGCCTGCATGCCCCCATGCTTCCTTCCATGGTAATAATGGACTAACCCTCTGAACTGGAAGCCAGCCTCAGTTAAATGCTTTTCTTTATAAGAGTTGCCATGGTCATAGTGTCTCTTCACAGCAATAAAAATCCTAAGATACTTGCCTACAGGCCAATTTGATGGAGACATTTTCTCAAGTGATGTTTCCTCTTCCCAGATGTTTAGTTTGTATCAAAGTTGAGCAAAACTAAACAGCAAGGTGAAATGTCATGCTGGCTCAGGGACTAAAGTCAAGGTAACACAGAGTTCAAGACCATCCTGAACTGCAAAATAACACCTGTTTCAAACAACTTAAATACACATGCGGTGGGGGTGTCATACGGCCAACAGCCATGACAAGCTGCAGGACACATGCTACCTAAATGTACTTCAACATCTTAGAACAGAGGGACCTTTGGAAAACTTGTACAGGATTGGTTCATTGATGATGAGACTCATTTCAAACAGGAGAGGGCGTGTGAGAGAGCTCATGGGAACCTGTATTCGCTAAGCAATGTTCCGCAAATCTAAATATATCCTCAAAAGCAAAATATTTACTTTTTAAAAAAATGTACATTTTGAAAAAAACTAGTGATCATTGAAGGGTCGTTATTTCAGGGATAGTATCAGCTTAGAAGATTTTATTTTAGTTTTCTTAGATTTTTCCCCTTTTTTCATATTTTTAAACATTATTTTATGTTTATGAGTGCTTTGCCTACATGTGTGTATGTGTACCATGCATTTGTCTTGTACCTAAGAGGTCAGAAGAGGGCTTTGCATTACCTGGAACCGGAGTTACAGATGGCTGTGAGCTGCCTCAAGAGTGCTGGGAATTGAATCCGGCTCCTCTGCAAGAAAAGCCAGCGCTCTTAACCACCAAGCCATTTCTCCAGCCTCCAGAGGCTTTTACTTTTATACCAAAATCAAAAACAAACAAACAAAAAAAATCCTCTTCGTCTTTTGGCTATTGAATACAAGTGTAAAATTTAAATTTAAAAAAGAAAGGAGAAAGAAGGAGATGGGGGTGGCTGGTGAGACGGCTCTGTGGAAGGAGAGGCTGTTCCGGGAGGACCTGAGTTCAGTCCCCAGTACTCATGTCAGGCCCTACCACCTAAATGTTCCCCAAGCTCTCATAACAGTGTCACCTATAAGTCCAGCACACAAACACACAATTAAAAATAAAATAAAAGGGGGCTGGGGTGATGGCTCAGTGGTTAAGAGCTGCTTTTCTGGAGGAGCCAGCTCATTCCCGGCGCCAACATGACCGTTCACAACTGTCTATAACTCCAGTTTCAAGGGATCTGACACCCTCACACAGACACATCCAGGTAATAGATTACAAGACACAATGCACATAAAAAATAATAAAAAGGAACTCTCTTAAAAAATTTTTTAAATACAATAAAAGAGAGGAAGGAGGTAGATGGGGAGAGAGGAAAAGGAAACAGGAAACAGCCATAAAGCTCAGAAACAAACAAATTCCGATGGCAAGTGCGTAGATGCAGGGCATCCTGGGCGCATTGTTTGGGAACAGTCTTGGAGGAGCAGACAGCTGGGATTCCCCTTAGGCCTGAGTCCTCCAACCCCAGCACAGGTTGGTCCACTGTGTCAGTGTGCGCACGTGTGTGTGTGTGTGTGTGTGTGTGTGTGTGTGTGTGTGGTGGTAGTAGTGATGTGTATGTGTGGTGTGTGTGTGTGTGTGTGTGTGATTCTGGCTGATGATTCAGGGGATAAAGCCCATCATGGCAGAGAAGACATGGCAGTGCAGCTAGCTCTTGTCTATGTTAGGAGGGTCCCAAAGCTACTTGCTTATTTACATCTCTGTAGATGAGAAAGCAGAGACAGGGCAGAGAGCAAGGCTGCCTATAACCCTACATCACTGCTCTCTCTGTTCAGCCCTAAGTCTCCTGACCTCCCACTCAGCAACAAGGCTGAATTCACTGAAGCTTGTTTGGCCTGGCCCTGTCTTGTCTTAAGCCATGTTGTCCTCTCTCTGACCACAGCTACCCTAGCCTCTCTGTCTCTCCCTCCCTCCCTCCCTCCCTCCCTCTCTCTCCCTCCCTCCCTGTGTTCCTTCTTCCCTTCCTCCCCTCCTCTTCTTTCCTTTTTTCTCTCTCCTCTCTTCACTCTCCTCTTTCTCCCATTTCCAAATAGCTATTCTCTCTCTGTGCTCTCTCAGTCTCTTTCTCTCCTTCAATTTTCATGTATATGAGTGCTTACCTACATACAGTGTGTGCACTGTATGTGTTCAGTGCCTGGGAAGCCAGAAGAAGGCATCCGATCCCATGGAAATGGAGTGAGTAGTGAGTTTCCATGTGGGTGCTGAAAAGTGAACCCGAGTTTCTGCAAGAGCAACAAGTGCTCCTACCCACCAAGCCAACTCTCCAGCCACTCCCACCCCCTCTCTCCAACCCCCACCTATGGTGTTTTATTGTTTCTTTGGGCATTGTCCCTCATGACAGAGGGAAGTTCCTCAAATAAAATGATTGTCGTCTGCTTCTGCTCTCCTTCTCTTCTCCTCCTCCTCCTCCTCCTCCTCCTCCTCCTCCTCCTCCTCCTCCAAGCCTCATGTTGTAATCTGAAACTCAATGTGCAGACTAGGCTGGCCTGGAACTCACTACATACACTTCTACCTCATCCTCCCAAGTGTTGGGATTATGGTCATGAGCCACCAGGCCCAGCTCCATTCTTTTTTGTTCCCTTCAAATCCTCCAGTTACAAAATAAGATTTAATAGGGTGGCATGCATAAGCATAGGATGCTTGACAGTCTCCTGGCTCTCTGGCAGGCTGGAAAGCCAGAGAATCTAGTAGCTGCTCTCTCTGCCCGAGAAGCATCAGAACAGGGGCAAACAGTGATGCGGCCCCACCCAGAAGATGAAGGCTGGAATCCTCTTGAGAGCCATCGCCATGGGACTGTGCTAAGAGTCTGGAGAAGCCAGAAGTGGCATCCACGGGCAACAGCAGCAACTGTAGGCGCACTCTCTGTAGAAGAGCGGAGCTTGTGTGTGTTGGCTGGCTTTCTCCTCTCCACATCCATTCCATCCCAGTTCCCACACTGTCAGATGGCACGGCCCACTTTCAGCCTGGGTCTTCCCTGTCTGGTACTGTCTTATACATATCAATCATCTCTAGAAACACCTTCAAAGACACGCAGAGGGGTGCGTTAGTGATCTCATAGGCCTCTCTCCAATCACACTGGCAATCAAGATGAATCATTGTAACAGTCAGACTCGGAGATCAGAGGAGATCGGGTTTCAAAATTGCCTTGAGCCTGAGGATAGGGTTTGGGGATATTTGTGAAGCAGAGCGAGAGCTGAACGAAAGGAAGAGAAATGACCAGTGGCCTGTGCATGAATACGCAACCCTCACAACTCTCATGCATCACAGGGTCAGAAAATGGTGGCGTTACATCTCTGAAGTGAGGTAGATGCCACCCGAGAGACACTTTGTACAGACTTTAGAGAAGTGGAGGTTTCAGTAAAAGCATCCTCCACTTAAACCCCTAGGAAATAACCACCACAAATGCCCTAGAAATGGATAAAGCATCCCTATTCTGGGGTGGCTATGTTCCCAAGTAAAATTTGGAAATTTATTTCTAAGAATAAAAGAGTAGCTAGCCCTATCTACTCACGCCTGATATGCTTAGCTCAAGATGGCTCCACGAAGCAGAGTCCTATGTAATCTTATACTTGTGTCATGTGATGTTCTCGGAGTTGCAGAGCATAGAGCATTTGGAATGCCTGTGCTGGAGAAGGTGGATTGAGGGACCTAATTTTTCACCAGGCCTTCATGGAACAGCCACTTCTGCTGGTTGTGGGACCACCCTTTATGCAAAATGTCAAGGAAGACCTCAGGAAGGTTGGAGGGTCATGGAGGAGGCCTGAGTCCCTGGAAGCCAACCCACCTCCCACCTGGCCAGCTTCGATGGAGAATACAGTTTTCCAGGGTCCTGAGGGGTGGGAGGCCTAACTGCAAAGGGGGCTGGTCTCCACTTACAGAATGGAAGCCAGATTAGAGGTTTGGCTTTTTTTGTCCCAAAAAGGAATAAGGTGGGACTGTTTCCCATCACCTGCCCTGAGGAGGTGGCCACAGTACCATGTTCAGAGAGTGAGTCAGTGAGATCAGACCAGACGGTGAGGAAGTCACCTGGAAAACCCCCGACCAAATGGCTGGGGGATGTCTGGTCAAAAAAGAAACGCCCCATCCTGAGACAACACCCCTGATCCATGGGGTGCTGCTTTCTCCAGAGGAGCTACCTAGCCATGAAAATACTCTTGGTCATGCAGGATAGGAGATTAATCAAACTCAGCTTGTTGGGGAAAGGGAGGAGGTACGCTGGTTAACTTGTCAACTTGACACAAACTAGAGTCACCTAGGAAGAGGGAACCTCAAGTGAGGAACTGCCTCCACCAGACTGCCCTGTAGGCATGTCTGTGGGGTGTATGCGTCATTCACGATTGATGTGGGAGGACTCAGCCCACTGTGGGCAGCAAGCTAAGACACGTATGTTGTACAGAAGGTTCATAGGACAGGTCTGAGCTGAACTGTGTGTTCCTTTTGTTTTTACATTTTGTATGGGTGTTCTGTCTGTGTACCTCAGGTGTGCCTGGTACCCATGGCGGCAAGAAGGTGTCAGATGCCTGACACTGGAGTTTTCATCTGCAATGTGGGTGCTGAAGATCAAACTTGAATCCTCTGGAAGAGGATCCAGCCGATGAATGTCCTTAACTTCAGAGACATCCTGCCCTCTGAATGTGTTCTTGATAACACTTTTTCCATCCCTGAGCCTGGCTTTTTCTCTAGGTGAAGTGACACATCAATAAGGCAGACAGGAGCATCCCTTGTTCCTTAGCAGCTGGCCTAGTTTTTCTGTAATTTGTGTTAAAACATCATGACCAAAAGATACTCAGGAGGAAAGGATTTATTAGGTGCACAGCTTTTCATAGTTCATCATGAGGGGAAACCAAGGCAGGAATCCAGAAGCAGGAACTGAAGAAGAGATAGTGGAAGAACTCTGCTCACTGGCTTTGATCCTTATGGCTTATTCAGTTGGCTTTCTTAGACACCCCAGGCCACCTGCCTAGGAGAGGCATCGCCGGAAGTGGGCTGGACCCTCCCACATCAATCATTAATCAAGAGGACACCATCTGATGGACGCATTTTCTCAGTTGCGGCGCCTCTCCTCAGAGGACATCAACTTGTATCAAATTGATAAAAAAAAAAACCTAAGCAGCACTGCAGATGTGTGAGAGGCTGGGACCTCTTACCCACTGGCTAGCACTCTCTGTCCTAGCCTCTTCTGCTTTTTACTTTGAGACAGGGCATCACAAAATTACTCATGTGGCTCTTGAACTTGTGAGCTTCCTCTCTCAGTCTCCCAAGTAGGTGGGAGGCCCCACCTACTCGTGCCTTCTTTGGACTAGGACAACGCTGAGCTTCCTGCCCCGCAGTCAGCCTCCATACTGCAGGCAGGCATATGAAAAGCCTGGTGTATTGCAGCCCTCCTTTGGCCACCATCACCGAGGCAAAGACGAGCACTTGACTTAAGCCAGGCCCTGGCTTCAGTTCTAAGGCTGTTGATTTGAACTGTGGGAAAGGGAAATTGATTGTCACAGGTGCTGGCAAATGAACAGATGAGTCTGCCTACCACCGGCAGCTGCTCACAAACGGCACCTGGTGTTCGCTTCTTGGCCCCTCATCCTGAAGGTGAAAAGTGAGACTGCAGGTCTCCCAGGGCTCAGCCACAGAACTTGCACTGTGAGTCTGTTCTGCCTTCTAGATGGAAAACCTGATGCTGCTGGGAAGTGGTCAGCGGGTTCTGAACCAGATCCCTGAGCTAGCCACACCTGCCGGTGGGCTGGGGTGAAGAATCTTGAAGCAGGAAGCAGATGCCAGGCGGCCTGGCCCCATGGAGGGAGCTCTGGATCCCTAACCACTGAGGGCCTCTGAGTCTGAGGGAGTCTGAGGGAGCCAGGGCGAGGCAGAACCAGGAGCCCTCCTTACAGACACCCCCCCACCCCGTCCCCGACCCTGGGGGTGGAAGGGCGACCGCCCCCCTCCCAGGGGTCTTTCAACCTATGCACCAGAACATGATGTAAGTCCTCAACTTTCCCTCTTCTGGGGTCTGTGTGGGATTGTATCAGGCCGATGGCCCTAACCAGCGCACAACCCAGGATATATAGTACCTGTTTTAACTTCCTCTTCCATTATACTTGGAACATTAGTAGTTGTGATTGCTTTTACTCTCAAATTACGGAAGGGTGACCACAGAGCTTTGCACAGGGCCTGTTTTTGTCATTTACTAAATCCTTTTATTGTTAGTCCAACTGTCACAAACTACCCAGAAGGGCCCAGGCGGTCTCTCTTCCCTCTGCTGGTCTTCATGGATCAGCTTTTCCGTGCATAGGTGTCTTCTTTCTATTATGGAAAGGCTGCTGGAGCTCCAGGCATCACTTCAGCATGCCAGAGAGGAAGATGGAAATGGGAAAGAAACAGGATGCATGTCACCTTGTGAGCTGGGGTCTGGAGAGATGTTTCAGTGGTTGTCTTAGTCAGGGTTTCTATTCCTGCACAAACATCATGACCATGAAGCAAGTTGGGGAGGAAAGGGTTTATTTGGCTTACTTCCACATTGCTGTTTATCACAAGGAAGTCAGGACTGGAACTCAAGCAGGTCAGGAAGCAGGAGCTGATGCAGAGGCCATGGAGGGATGTTCCTTACTGGCTTGCTTTCCCTGGCTTGCTCAGCCTGCTCTCTTATAGAACTCAAGACTTCCAGCTCAGAGATGGCACCACCCACAAGGGGCCCTACCCTCTTGGTCACTAATTGAGAAAATGCCCCACAGCTGGGTCTCATGGAGGCACTTCCCCAACTGAAGCTCCCTTCTCTGTGATAACTCCAGCCTGTATCAAGTTGACACACAAAACTAGCCAGTACAGTAGTTAAGGGCACTGGCTGCTATTGCAGAGGATCTGCCTGTAACTCCAGTTCCATGGAATATGATGCTCTCTTCTGACCTCTAAGAGCACCAGGCATGCGTGTGGCAAACAGACATACAGACAAAATACTCATCACATAATGTAAATAAATCTTGATAACTTTTTAAAAAATATATAATCTTTTGATTTCTAGGAAGACTTTTTGTGGTAAAATGTATCTCACAGAAAATATGCCACTGCTGACACATGACACTTTCTAGTGCAACCACTGTCTAGCTCTAGAACATTCTCATCAGACCAAAAGCAAGCCACACACAGGAAGTAGCCAGTTCCCAATCCCTTGGCCTTTTGTCTGTTTATATTTTCCTGTTGATGATATTTGACATCAATAGGATACCATACTGTCACACTGTGCCTTTGTTTCCACTCAGCATGCCGACGTTAAGTAGCATGTGTCAGTACCAGACCTCTTTTGGTGGCTGAGTAATTCTCCATTGTATGGATGGCTATACCTCAGTGCAGTAGTAGTCTGATCACTCACAGATAGGCACTTATTTGAGTTGTTTTTACCTGTTAGCTATTGGGAAAGTTCATGTTTGCCCATTTACTTTCAATTCTGAAATAAATAAAATTTCATTTTTTCACAAGCAGCTCCTGAGTCTGATGTGAGGATTGAGACCTGCTGTTCCGTTCCCTTGCTGCCTGCTACCTGTTCAAAAAACAAAGTGAGGAACTAAACCAAGTCCCTGGTTTAGTCTCACGACTGTCCAGGAAAAATGGCAACAGCCCAGATGCTGTGCTAGGTCATCACTTGCTGCTGAGCTGGTAGCTGCAGTGGGTGCTCAGGAAAGGGAAACACATGCAGAGGAAACACAGGAAGGAGGGGCTGGCGCCTTTCTAGTTGTCTGAGTCACAGGCTTTGCCAGCATTTGTGTAAAGGTTTTAGTTCTTTATCTATGTCCAAAGCTCTGGCTATTTGAAATACAGTGGCTTCTTAGTGACTGGTTACTATCCAGGCTGGAACATGGGACACTTTATAAAATGACAGTTGCCCATTGAGGAGTCTGGTGACAACTGACGCCAAACTGACAGTGGGCAGACCAACCGTAGGAAGGGATAGAAGGAGCTTGAGGGGAAGCCTGGCCTCACCAGGGGAAGTGCTGCCTACAGTCCATGTATCTGGTGGCCAGGAATCCCACCATCTCTGTCCTCAGACATTTCAAAGCAATCCCCACCCCACCTCAGGAGTCAAGCAATCCAAGAGCTCCAAGAAGGGGCAATCCCAGCTTCCTATTCACCCTCGCAGCCCTATTTGATCAGAACATAACCAAGATAGGACCTGGGATGTAGACATGGAGGCTAACAACATCTTAGCTCAGAGGGTGTGTTGGCCAGCAGGGACGGTGCGGGCCCTTCCTCCACTCCTATGGACTTGGGTCTCCATAGATAGCTTCCTTTCCCTTGTCAGTGAGAGAGCGTTAATCCCATACACTAGGCCACTGGGAAGCTACTTAGTTTCCTCAGCTAAGAAATATTGTTACAAAAGGCTCTACTGTTTAAGCTAAAGAGACAATTGGCTAGTTTGTCTCAAGTATACAGGAAGACAGGACCCACCATCAGTAAAAAGAAAGGAAAGTATTTAGCTAGCAAAATGAGGTGAAGTAACTTCCTAGGCAGGGCTGGATGGAGCTCAGTGATAAAGCCCTTGCCCAGCATGTCCCAGTCCTTGGATTTTATCTCGGCACAGCAAAGAAAAAGTAATTGACTGGCTGGATCTCCCGAGGCCCCTCTAGAGATCCATAGATGGAAAAGATGTGAGAAGAAACAATGTCCCAAGACACTCATGCGTCATGGGCCACCTTGAATAGAAGCTTGCCTCCACATCCTAGTTACTTCGAGTACACATGGCCTATGGCTCAGCTGGGGAACATCCCAACTACAGAATCCTTACACGGTAATCATTGCATTGGTGAGATCATGTACTCATTCACTCATGCACCAATCAGGAAGCACTTAGGAGTCATCAGCTGTATTTGGACCTTTATACCTCAGTTTACTAGCCGTGAAGTGGTGCTGCTGCTGCTGCTGCTGGTGATGATAATGATGATAGAGCGTCATGAGATAGAGGTCATGAATAACTGTCATCAAGGTCTTAGAAGAGCACAAAGTAGACCTGAGAGGAGAGGGTTCAGAGGGAGAAGGTGCTAGTCATCCAAGTCTGGAGACCTGAGTTTGAGCCCTGGGACCTACATATAAGTGGAAGCAGTGAGAAAGTTGTCCCTTTGACTTTCATGTGCACATCTTAGTGTGTAGGCATAGCACACATACATACACACACATACACACACACACACACACACACACACAACACACACAACACACACACTCACACACATATACACACACAACACACTAATAGTAAGTGAGTGTTGGAGTGTTGGTTCTGGTTTGTTGGTTTGTTTTGCTTTGCTTTTTTTTAAAGACACGTGTAGCCCCGGCTGTCCTGGAACTCACTATGCAGAGCAAGGTGACATCAAACTCAGAAATCCGCCTGCCTCTGCCTCCCAAGGGCTGGGATTACAGGCGTGTGCCACTACTGCCCAGCTGATTCTATTTTTGTTTTTTAAGATGGGATATGAGGAGAAGGAGGAAGAGGAGGCACAGTGCGGCCTAGCTCTGCATCAGCATAGACTTTTCCAGTTTAGGAAAAGGCTGACTGAGAAGGGAAATTGCATTGAGGAGGAAATCAAGAGCTTTCCTCTTCATGGAAGGTTTCAACTCCGAGGGGTCTGTTAAACGTCAGAGTCAAGGTTGTGGATTTGAAACTCTGATAACATGTCTGGAAGTCAAACACTGGTCTGTGCTAAAGACAGAATCTATGGGCAAGTGGCATTTAAAGTCAGTTTATACTCAAAGTCGTGAGATGGATTGTGATTTCCAGTGGAGTAGACCCTGGCCTGGGATGTCCTGAGGCTTAGGAGTTGGAGAACCCAAAGACAGATGAACAAAAGAGTCTGAACAGGGACAGAAGGAGAAAGGGACGAACCCTGGCAGTCAGTGTTCTGGAAGTCCAGGGAAGAGAGCTTTGCAAGAAAGAGGATTGTTGAGGCAAAAGGCTCAAGAGTGCAAGGTCAGCCTCAGCTTTGTGACAAGGTCAGCCTGGGTTACATGCAACACCGTCTCAAACAAGACTGAAAAATTAAAAAAGAAAGAAAGAAAGAAAAGCAAAGAAAGCGAAAGGAATGAAGAAAGAACTGCTGATGCATGCTTGCCACAGATAAGTGAGTGCCAGAAGGTTGGCTGGTGGCTACAGCAGGGTCACTAGTTCTGCAGGAATGGTGGAAACTGATGATATATCAGAGTGTGTTGAATAGAGAAAAGGAGTTCATGAACTGGAGACTGATCTAGACATCTCTTTTGAAGACGTAACTATAAATGAGCTCAAAGAACTAACAATCCTCCTGCTTCTGTGTCCTGAGCCCTGGGATCCTCTCTCTCTCTCTCTCTCTCTCTCTCTCTCTCTCTCTCTCTCTCTCTCTCTCTCTCT
>JADRCD010212090.1:4239-17393 GCA_019843815.1 Montemys delectorum | reverse complement strand
CTGGGCTGGCATTTGTGTTCTTGTAGGGTCTGTATGACATCTGCCCAGGATCTTCTAGTTTTCATAGTCTCTGGTGAGAAGTCTAGTGTAATTCTGATAGGCCTGCCTTTATATGTTACTTGACTTTTTTCCTTTACTGCTTTTAAAATTCTTTGTTTAGTGCATTTGATGTTTTTATTATTATGTGACAGGAGGAATTTCTTTTCTGGTCCAGTCTATTTGGAGTTCTGTAGGCTTCTTGTATGGTCATGGGCATCTCTTTCTTTAAGTTAGGGAAGTTTTCTTCTATAATTTTGTTGAAGATATTTACTGGCCCATTACATTGGGAGTCTTCACTCTCTTCTATACCTATTATCCTTAGGTTTGGTCTTCTCATTGTGTCCTGGATTTCCTGGATGTTCTTGGTTAGGAGCTTTTTTCTTTTTGCAATTTCTTTGACTGTTGTGTCAATGTTTTCTATGGTGTCTTCTGCCCCTGAGATTCTCTCTTCTATTTCTAGTATTCTGTTGGTGATGCTTGCATCTACGACTCCTGATTTCTTTCCTAGGCTTTCTATCTCCAGGATTGTCTCTCTTTCTGATTTCTTTATTGTTTCTCTTTCTATTTTTAGATTCTGGATGGTTTTGCTCATTTCCTTCACCTGTTTGTGTTTTCCTGTAGTTCTTTAAGGGATTTTTTTTTTTTTTGTTTCCTCTTGAAGGGCTTCTAGTTGTTTAACTGTGTTCTTCTGTATTTCTTTGAGGGTGCTATTTATGCCTTTCTTAAAGTTCTGTATCATCATCATGAGAAGTGATTTTATATCTGAATCTTGCTTTTCCGGTGTGGTGTTGTGTCTAGGACTTGCTATGGTGGGAGAATTGGGTTCTGATGATGCCAAGTAACCTTGGTTTGTGTTGCTTATATTCTTACGCTTGCCCTGCACCATCTGGTTATCTCTAGTGCTACCTGCCCTTGCTAAATCTGACCGGAGCCTGTCCTTCTTGTGTTCCTGGTTGTGTCAGAACTCCTCAGAGTCAAGCTGTCTCTGTGATCCTGTGATCCTGTGCTTGTTAGAGCACCTGGGAGTAGAGCTTCCTCTGGGTGTTGTGGGACTGGCTGTGGAGCTTGCACCCAAGGTCTGCTCAGGGCACCAGCCCAGAGACACCAGAAGGAACCTGAGCCACTGGGCTGGTGGAGGCCCTGTGTACCTGGTTCCGCTGGTCCCAGTTACTCCCAGCGTTGGGACAGATGTTGTGTCCTCCTCACCTCTGATCTTGGGAGTGTTAGAGCACCTGGGAGTCTCAATTAAAGTTTCTTACCCTGTGAATCTAGCTTGTGTCAAGTTGACAAAAACATAGCCAATATATATCCCATCCTAAGACTTCTGTCTGCTTTTCTATAAGCCTCAGCCCCTTTCTGGAAGGTCTGACACAAGGAAGGATGGAGACTTTCCAGCTTGGGTGACAGGTGCCTGTAATGGGACCTTTAAGTCTGGATGGTGACTTGCCAACACATCCAACCTCTGAGGTCACTTCCCCTGATAGTAGAGACTTGGCACCTGCCGGCATGCTTGGTGGATCAAAATGCCAAGAATGCCCAAGATCCAACACCTCCAGCCCTGCTGCTTTGGAAAGGGGGTTGTGAAAGCACACTATTTCTGTGTGCTCAGAACTCAGGATTAGAAATAGGACAGGGTGCATTAAGACCAGAGAAGCAGGAGAATGTAGCAGAGGCCAGCACCTGCTTGTAATCTACAAGCCCCACCTTGGCTTCAAGGGTATTCACTGGCAAGAGAAAAAGCTAATCTCTTCTGAAGACCGAAGAAGCTCTGAAATGCTATACAGCCTGGCTCTCAAAACCCTTTTATTGTTTATGCCACCAACAGTTGCTAAGAGACGAGGCAGGCTTACAGGCGCCACAGAAGGGGATCCCCAGGGTGCTGCACAGAATGTAGCCTGAGCACAGGCAGCTGCCTGGGGCTCTGCCCACATCCTTGTCTCTCTTCTGGAGCCAGAGGTCTCAGCCTGTGGCTGCTCTGAGAAACCACTTGCTTGGAGTGTACCGACTGTGCCCAACCATCCTCAGAGAAAAGAAGAAGGCTTGAGGGACCTTGGGCTTTCTTCTCCCAGTATGATGGCTAGAAATTAAACAGTAATGGGCCAGTTAGGTTGCTCAGCATGTAAAGGTGCTTGCCACACAAACCTGGAGATCTGAGTTCGATCCTGGGAACCAACATAAGGGTAGAAGGGAAAATCAATTCCACAAAGTTGTCCTCTGACCTCCACAGATGTGCCATGACATATTCACTGCCATCACCCCAAGCACAAAATTATGAAAATACTTTAAGAAAGTGATAACAGCTGAGGAGATCTTAATGAGTTGTTGGTAGAGTCACATGCCAGTCACTGTCACAATCGATGAGAGAATTGGAGAACCAGACATGACTGCACATTTGTAATCCCAGCATGTGGACTGAAAGTTCCAGGCCAGTCTGGGATACACGGGGGTGGGAGGGAACCCTGTTTCAAAAAGGTAAATGGATAAACAGATAAATGGACTAAGATTATGGCACCAGAGAAAGGGGAAGACACACTGCTTGGCCATACAAGACTTACAAATTATGACCAGTGTGAATTTTTATGAGAGTCTTGCACATATGTGTGTATACTAGCAAATTATAACAAAATATAGGATAAGATAGTTTCCTTAATATATGTTTTAAAATTAATCATTCCATTCATTTAATCTTAAGTGCTCTCTCCCACTTCCCGGTTACCCCTCCACAAGCCCTCCATCTCACAACCTCCCTCTCCTCCCTCCCCTTTGCCTCTATAAGGGTACTGCTCCCCCATCCACCCACCCTATCTGCCCCACCCCTCCAGCATCTCCTTACATTGGGGCATCAAACTGCTACAGGACCTACTTTGTATCAAATATAATCAGCATGAACATATATATTATGTAAGTAAATTTGTTTCAAATACAACTTTGCAGCTATTCATAATTTGTTAACTTCATCAGTAAGAGATTATGGGTAGGTATTTTTTATAGAAACTTTTTTATTAGCATATTTCAATTACATTATATTTCATGCATGATTATAATGATGTGTATAACATACTTTTCTATTAAAATAGATTTTTTTTGCACAATATATTATGATCATGGTTTTCCCTCCCCTAGATCTTCCATATCTCCCCTCCAACCCAAATCTATACCCTTTCTTGCTCTTTCTTTCATTAAAAGCAAGCATCTATAAAATTAATTAATTAGCTGAGTAGAGTGGTGCACACCTGGTAGATCTCTATAAATTCAAGGCCAGCCTGGTCTACATGGTGAGTTCTAGAACAGCCAGAGCTACATAGTACTCTGTCTTAGAATAAAATTGATTAATTAAATTAAGTTAAAGACAAAAAAATCAGAGTAGGACAAAAAAAGAAAACAAAGTAAAATAAAAACCACAAGAAACACATACAGATGCAGAAGCACACACATTCACACAAGCAGAAAATCAGAAGCCATAATATATAAGCAAATGACCTATACAGTTTAAAAGGGGGGGACACTAAAAACCTCTAAAAAATCATTGAGTTTGCTTTATCTTGGCCATCTACTGCAAGGTATGAGGCCTGTCCTTAAGAGTAGGTTCTAGGCAGGCTGGAGAGATGGCTCAGAGGTTAAAGAGCACTGACTGGAGGTCCTGAGTTCAATTCCCAGGAACCACATGGTAGCTCACAGCCATCTGTAATGGGATCCGATGCCCTCTTCTGGTGTGCTCATATGCATAAAATAAATAATTTTTTTTTTAAAAAGATGAGTTCTATACCCAGTGACTCCATTGGAGAAAACTAATATGTCCTTTACGGGCAGCTATCAATCGGCTACTGGGTTAGCGATAGGGGCTTGTGTCTACTTTCTCTCTGGGTGTTGGGACCCTATCTGGCTTAGACCCTGAACATGCTAACACAGTCTGTGAGCCGCATGTGTGTCAGTCCTGACGTGTCAAGGTCTTCTTTCCCTGGTGTCTTCCACCCCCACTGGCTCCTACATCCTTTCTTTCCTCCTCCTCTTGCATGGTGTTCCCTGAGCCCGGGGGGTGGGGGGCGCACTTGATGGAGACATACCGTTTACAGACTGGATGATATGCTTAGTGGTTCTCAGCCGTCCTAATGCTGCAACCCTTTAATAAAGTTCCTCATGTCCTGCTGATCCACAATCATAAAATTATAACTGTAATTTTGCTACTGTTATTCGTTATGATGTAGATATCTAACATGGAGGACACCTGATAGATGACCCTTGTGAAAGGGTTGTTCAACCGTCAGGTTGAGGACCGGCAGCTTAGACTCTTTCACGTGTTTCACCCAGGAAGCGGCTGATTTGGTAGTTCTAATTTTAGTGGTTTGAAAGAGCATCCATACAGATTCCCACAATAGCCACAGTAGTTTTTCTTTTTTCTATTTATTTATTTATTTATTTATTTATTTATTTATTTATTTATTTACATATACCTATCAGCATTTTTCCTTTTCTTGCAATGGTTGACCGCTTGAGTGTTTTCTGTAGAACATTCTGGCAGGCCACTCTGTGGAAGCTACTCAATTCTGGTCTTAGCTATAGCCTCTGAGCCAAATGACTTAGTCCCTGCTCAGGTGGCCTTCCTCCGGCTAGGCCGTGGTTTCCAAGCAAAATCCTTTTTCAAAGAAATCACCTGAGGGAAGTGCCCTGCAGTGTGAACAGGCCAAGCAGAGAGAGAAAGCTAGGCCCTGGGGCTTCAAAAGGCTCTTCAGTCCTCCTTTCCTTGGTGGGAGGGATGCTGGTTGTGTGGTTATGGATGTTTGGTGTGTCTCTGTAAGCTGAGCCTGGTTCACAGCAAATGCCTCCCAAATACTTATCACTCTGGCTTTTTAACAAAATAAAACAGAGCCACTTTGGCCATAATGGTATAGGGCCCCTTTGATGTTTGACAGAGGCCCTGGGGGAAGCAGGAACCACTAAGCTCCACAGAACAGAGCTGGTTCAGGAGGGCACTGAGCCGGGGTACAGGCCGTGGCACAGTTTGGACATATGTGTTGGATAGTTGGCCTTGGGTGGTTCCTTTCTCTCTCGGCCCTAGTCTTTCTTCTACCACCGGACTTCATCCCTGGCCCTATATCTTGGGACTTATAAAAGTGTTCTGTGTTGTGATTTCAGAGGAAAACCAGGTTTATTTCTCCAGTAGGTCAGTTATATATGTTTGATTTCAGAACAATAAAGGAGTTTCAAAGCATTTGTTATAAAATGAGACATTAACAATAATGTCTAGCTGTGGGAGGAGTTGGTATAGGGGGACCTGGGTTGAGACCTTCTGCTGAGAAAGCAAAGTCAAGATTTCAGATGTGAACCCCGATCCTGCCTCCCCTGGCCCTTGAAGGAGATGCTAGAAGCCTTTCCTCCCACAGACCTTGAGCCAACCCTGAGGAGGCCGTATGAGAGCCCAAGTCTGTTCCCAGGAGCTTCTCAAAGATGAGGTCTCAAAGCCCAGTGGAATTTACCAGCTGAGAAAACCCTGTGTTACACTGAAGCCAACACTGCACACAGGGAGTCTCCTGATGATGCTATTAGCTTTAAATGGCTTCAGTGGGGGACGCTGCTTAAACCAAATCTAGAAGGGAGGGGAAGCATCTGCAGTCTGTCCCTGGGGTTCCGATTGCCAGGGTAACTATGGCTACAGGAGTATGATCTCAAGGGCCACCAGGCATCCCTGCTGGAACTCACATTCTAAGTCAGAGCATCTTAAAAGTCGGTCTCCTGGATGGAGGTAGCACTGCACACTTGTGATCCCAGCAACCCGGAGGTAGAGACAAGAGAACTGTGAGTCAGAGGACATAGAGGTTATAAAGCAAGATCTTCATATCCTGGGGGCACATGAGGAATACAAAGATGATGGCTTTGTATTTAAAAGTAAAACATGGCAAAATTCCCTTCTTTGAAAGGCCATCTTCAATGCAAAACTCATGATCTATCCACAAATATTCAAGCCACAGCAGAATAGTTAGGGGTCCTCTCTGGTCCCCAACCCTGAAAGCCTTGTAATGGAAGGAACAGACACGAACACAGGCAAGTTTCATAGTGATGTGGCACCATGGTAACCATCTGAACTTGGCACAGTGAGGACCCAGGTCAAAGCTCTACCTGACAACTTCATGAAAGAGCTGACATTCCAGCTAAACTATGAAATGTCAGAGTATGGCATCTGGGAGATATTCAGAAGGGCGTGGAAGATGAAGACAGAGCAGGTGACAGCGGGGTGTGCCAGCACACTCACAGAGAGTTTTGTAAAGGTGGTATCAGAGTGCCAAGTGGGACAGAGGCAATGGTGTGGGAACAACTGGAGAAGGCCAGATAACACAAAAATGAGCCCCGAGTTCCACACACCAGAACTGATGCTGCTGCCCTCTGCTGCTGGTGTCTGCTGATTGGGGTGTGGCTATCCAACCTCAACAGAGGGGATACTCAAACAGGATGCTGTAAGATGGGAATCCATTCCAGAAGAGGCTGTGGTGGGGAGTCTCACTTGTGCTGGGTGGACACGGGCTGCTCTTCCCTAGACTCTGTGCTTATTCTGAGCCACCCCAAGCTCCTCAAAGCAATGGTATGTTCTCTAGAGAAATGCCACCATGCCCAGTGACAGCAAACCAGGCCATCTGACTGCAAACCTAGTGTCTTGAGGGAAAGAAACCTGTTCTTCTAACACTCGAGTTAGTTTTTCTTCTGCCTTGCCTTTTGCTCATGTTGACAATAAACAACACAGCTCTCGCCTTAAATAGAAATAAGGGTCATTTATTCTGAGCTGAAAATGAGTGACTATGGCTAGGGAACTTAGATTCAGGTTGACTCAAAAAGCAGCTAATGTGATATGGTTATGTGAGCTTTTAACAGTCACTAAAAGGAAAGTCGTAAATCAGTGTATTAATGACAACCAAATACACTGATGAGTGTCACAGGCAGATATGACATAGCAAAGTGGGAAATCTCAGCTGTGGTCTCACATGCTATCTGATGACAGACATCCTTAGCTTTGGAGTTGGTGGAACCTAGTGACCTATAGGTTAGTGCAGTTCAAAAATTTTTAACTGATAGTAGACAGGATATTAGATTGAACATAGAGATCAGCAGCGAACCGCTGGGAGCAAGACAAGAGATAACTTGGTTCTAGATCTGCAACATTCCAACCTTCTAGCCAGGACAGTTCTAATCAGTCAGTCAACCCATGGAATCTTCAACACAGATGTGGGGTTTTGCTCTGTTTTTTCTGGACATGTTATTTGGCAAGAACACCATGTAGGGCAACTTTGGGTACTCACCTCTTTCTCAGGGTTGCCTATGACTTGTCGGGGGGTGGTGTTATCAGATGATTTTTATCAAGGACATAGTGACTCAGCTGTCCTCCTAACTTGTCGCTGAGGACCCTCCTCCGTGTACTATAGATAGAACTCTCATAATAAGGAACGTGGGAGTGCCCAGCAGTATCCCTCTGCTCCCCATCTTACAAAGCTTTGGAATTGCCTCTAACGTGAGGCTTAAATGGGGCATGGAGGTCAAAGGTCTCCTCTCTCATAGTCCTCTATTCCAGGGCCTCCATGCCCCTCCATGTTAAACAATAGAATAACCCTTCATGCTTGCATAAGAACACAGGCCTTGAAGTGCTAAAGCCAAGAAACGAACACTTTCTCTCCCTCCCTCCTCTCTCTCTCCCTCTTTCCTCTCTCTCTCCCTCCTTCCCTCTCCTCCCCTCCTCCTCCCTCCCTCCCTCTCTCTCCTCCCTTCTTTTTCCCTCCCTCCCTCTCTCTGTCCCTCCCTCCCTCTCCTTCTCCCCCTCCTCCTCCCTCCTTCCCCATCTCTCCTTCCCTCTCTTTCCCTCCCTCCTCTCTCTCTCCCTCCCTCTCTCCCCCTCTCTCTCTGTCCCTCCTTCCCTCCCCCCACCCCACCCCCACACTTTCATCGCTTCCCCTGAGGCATTGGGAATTCTGGGCTCAGCTGCCCGAACGAGGTCAAATGCACCTCAATTGGGTCTGGATATTTTCCTGATGATGAAATGAAGCCAAAAAAACAAACTCAACTCCCTCTAACAAAAACAAGCAAGCAACTCAAACCACAGGTTATGGCAGCCCTGGCCGCACAGCCCACACGCCCATGTGACTGCACGTTGGCATCTCCCCACATGGCCTGGCTGCCCCACGACTGGGAAGGGATCCACTGGGACAGGGGTGGGCTTTCAGGTCAGCCTCCATTGCTCTCATTCTCTTCCTCTCAGACACTTTATGTTCCAGGAGTTGTGTTTCCTTGGCCGTGACCTCGCTTCCGTGCCCAGGAATGATGGAAGATGACCAGCAGGAAAAGCTATCTTGCTTGTAATTAGAGCCAGAAATGAGCTAGTTCTTCAGGTTCACTTTTAACAGTAAAACAAAGCAAAACAAACAAACCCACTTTCTCCAGTCACTGACAGCCATTGCGTCTAATAGGCAGCCACCACCCGCAAACCGTCCAACACCCGGAAACAGGAGCTGCGTTCTGAGCTGTGTGCCTGTGGAGGAGGTACCCGGCTCTGCTTTTTAATGCCTCTTATATGACCCTGGGAAGGAAATTTCTGCTTGCTGAGCCTCAGCTTTCTCGTCTGCAAAGCTGGGAGAAGAATGCCGGCTTGAATGGACTGCAGCAGTAACAGAGAGAAAGATCTAGGTCCTGCGTGCAGTCAGCCCCATAAATGTTGCCTTGGACGATTAGGTGGCCAAATGAATTTCAGGTACAGAGCCAGCCTGGTACAGTGCTTAGTGTGTTCGAAGCTAGCCTGGGCTCTACAGTCCAAAAAAAAAAAAAAAAATTTGTCAGGTGGCTGAATTATTACTTCTCAGCAGCCCTTTTGCGGCCCTTTTGCATTTCTGAGGAATCTTGCACTAAGGAAATCAATATTTTATTGTTAAAACAACGGTTGAGAATGGTGACACACGGTTAATCCTAGCCCTTGGGAGGCAGAGGGAAATAGATTTTTTGTCAGTTTAAAGCCAGCATGTGCTACACTGTGAAACCCTGTCTCAGAAACAAATAAAACAAAAACAAACAAACAAACAAACAAACAAACAAATAAACAACAAGGCTGGATCGATGGCTCAGTAGTTAAGAGCCCTTGCTGCTCTCGCGAAGACCCAGGTTTGGTTCCTGGCGCTCATGGAATCTCCCAACTGTTCGTAACTGCAATCCCAGGGGATCTGACACGCCTCCCCGCCCCCCAACCCGGCTTCCACAGGCACCAGGCATGTACCTTGCATGGATTCATATATGTAGGGTAATACTCATATCCATAAAATAAAAATAAAATTTTAAAAAACAGAAAGCACAAAAACCAAACAAGGATGCTTGGGGAGGCAAGGAGGGCTGGAGACTAGAACTCTGGGGATTTCAGGCTGTAGGAAGGAAGCAGGATGACATCACTTAACCTATAAACAACAGTACTGCTGTCAAGTTCTCCCATCCCGCGAAACAATGAGCCTCTTCCGCCTCTTCCCCTCTGCGGACAGCGAAGGATGCTGGAGTCTCAACCCGTGTTTCCGTCCACCGAGCCAGCCACAGAGAAGTAATCAGTCACGTCTACCAACAGAGGGACCGGGAGAGGGTGCTGAGGCCCAGCCCGGTAAGGTAAGGGGGAATCTTTAATAGCCCTCCAGCCTTCCTTGGCCCCTCAGGGAAAGACCTCATATGCCTCTGCTTCCAGAGCCTTCACCAAGTCCCTGGATGTTAGCTAGGCTTTCAGACTGGGCCTTTGGATCCCCTGCCAGCCTGCCTCAGCTACTGGGCCTCAGGCTACTATGACAAGAAAGGAAGGGAAATGTCCCTGAAAAGTCCAGAGCTGGGTCCCTTCTCAGCAGCAGCGGTCACCGCCACGGAAGTGCTAGTAACCAATCACACCAGAACAAGGTCTCTGAGACTTACTTCCTAGCCGGCTGCAGGCCCTGCCTCCAGGAACCGGTGGGTGTCAGAACAATGTTGCTCACCTATGCTGCCTTGGACACTGTTCTGGGTCATACACATAGTCGCTGCCAGTCAACACTGTAAACTGGGCCGGGGGTGAGGAAGCGGCCCAAGCCGCCACTGAGGAGAAGATGGGGCACTGTAATAGTTGCTCCAGTTTCTTTTTCTCTTCGTTGGCCTTTATTTTTTTTCTAATATAATATTCGTATTGATTATTTGGGAAGTTCACATCACACACCTTGATCATACTCACTTTCCAGTGCTTCCATGTTCACACCCTCAGGCTTGTGGTTACCCCCACCTCCAAAAAAAAAAAAGAAGTCCAATTTGTACTCAGTGGAGCATGGTCAAACTCCCAATAGCCAGCCCCTTAAAAAAAAAAGACTGAGGAAACTGAGTCCTTCTCCACCTGGACCCCTGCTAGAAGGCATCAGTTGTGGAAAGCTATATTTCAGCATCCTTAGGACAATTTTTAAGAGTTCTCATTGATAATTTTCTTTCTAGGCTGTTACTTTTTTGCTATGGAGGGGCACGGGATGGGGGTAGGGGTGGACACAGAAGCCTTCTGTGTCTCTCTTTCTCCACTGTGAGTCTGCAGTCATCAATACCACTGCCCTTCACAGTCAGTGGGAGCATGGATCATGGGCCTCTACGTGGTTTCTGGCAGCGACATGGACTACGAATATCCAAACGGTCTCCAGAATTAGCATTCACCAAGGCTGCCCACCTCTGGTGGCAACTCTGACCATGAACATCAATGTAGCTCTCTGCAGAAGCACAGGCCACGGACATCAACACAGCCCTCGGCAGCAGCACAGGAGTAACACGGGCCATGGACATCCACATGACTTCAGATGATGGCACAGACCACAGACATCTGCACTGTCTTAGGTAGTAACACCGGCCATGGACATGAACGCAGCCCCCAGCTACATCAGGACCATTGGCCTAAACATAGCTTTCAGCAGCAGCATGGACTATGGTCCTTATGGTCCTTATGGTCCTTAGGCTTCATCGTGGACTGGGGCAGCAATACAGACCATTGATGCCACCATGGCCTTTGTGGGAAGTACAGACCATGGGGGTTTTTCGAAGAGGTCCAATCCAGGAAAGGAACCATTCTTCATCTTTCGCCTCATACATTCGGTCACAGCTCAGAGCCAGGGTGGTCATGTGGCTGGGCAGCTTGTCAGGGGTCAGGGGCTGAGTTCTTGAAAGCTCCAGGCTGCTGCACACTACCCTGCTGACCCTCCTGGGCAAAGACATGTTCCTCCATTCCTGCAGCCTTCCCTCCACATCAGTCATACGTCTAATTCCATCTCTTTTCACTAAATAGGCACCACTCCAGTCCTCCTCCCTTCCCACCTCTTCATCTCATATTTGTTCATTATAGTGACATTGGAAGCTTCAGTTCTCTCTCTCTCTCATTGGTCTGGTTCGACGAGACTCTCCTTGGATATCCTGCTGTTGCCTAGTGTCATGGTGATCCTGTGACTCTTGTTCTGCAGGACCGGCTCCTTCGTGCACTCCAGCAGCTCATAGATGGAGTGGATGTTGTGGTGGACCAACCCAAAGCTCTGGATCTGGGCCTGGACGGTAGCTGAGTTGGTCAGCCTGGGCCTTTTGAGAGCCCGTGGGGCCTGCCTGCCCTCCCGCTATCAGGCTGGGAGGTCAGTTGCTCCAGTTTCCTTTTTCGTTTGTCTGTATTTGGTTTTGTGGCGAGGCCTTATTATATGATCCAGACAGGCTTTCAATTTGCCATCCCCCTGCCTTAGCTTCCCAAGCACCGGGGTTTACAGGCATGTGCTGCCACAGCTGCCAGCTGCTCCATTATTCTTGGCCATTTTGGCCCATCAGCATGTGGTCCTTCTTACCGGGGAACAGTTGAAGGACTTACTGATGACAGAACTAGGGATGGAATCTGGGTGCACACAGGCTGTGAGCACCTTGAGGACAAGGACGGGCCACAGACCCGCATTCAGAAATAGACATCCAGACTTGACAAGAACTGTTATAGGACGAGGCCCTGGTCCTTCCTTAGAGGCAACATTTCAGAGGGATCTGGGCCACTTTTCATCCTTCCAGCGATCTGTGCTGCACTTGTGGGTTAGCGGGAGATGTGCTAAGTAAATGAGTGAAGAGACTCAGCATGATATGCAGACAGGGAGGGGACACTGCTCTGTAAATGCTCGACAGTGCACTGAGGAAGAAACTTACAGGCAATTGTGTGTGCGTTTAATTTAGAAAGCGATCAGAGCGCTGCTTGCCGGTTACCTTCCATCAGTATTTACTAATGAGAGCGGGATGTAGTTCAGTACTAAAGAATGTGTTAAGCACACACAAAGTTATAGGTTCAAACCCTAGTAGCAGAAAGAAAAAAAAAACAAAACCAGACCTCTTGGGAGTGTTCACCATTGATAAATTTTCTACAGACACACAATTGTTTACTCTTTATTCTTGAAATGAGACAGCCCACAGGGGAGAAAGGTGAAAAGAGTCCAGTCCAGGTACTTCTCACATGAGCAGCCAGATGGACCACAGAGCCTGCTGGTGTCTTCATCTGAGGCGGGGACTGCTGGAGCAAGGGGAGGGGACCAGGGAGGAGCAGTGGCCTCAGCAGTCAGCCCCCTGGGATTTTCTCTCTTCTATTGCCAACATCATTGTCTCATTTCCGTCTGCATTCACAAGATACAGAACAGACACCAGGCCGACGCTTCTCTGCAGGACGATGCTGCTTGCCCTGACTCAGGAGGGCTGGTAGAGTTTGCAGACTGAGTTCATGCAAAGGTCACGGTTACAGGGCTGGAGAGTAAGCTCCTTTACAGACTTTGCTTCGGGACCCCCGCCTATTCAGCTTCACCCTCCATCCAAGAGTCAGAGACAGAGGTGGGAGGCAGACAGACTTGGATGTTGAAAGCCTCAAGCAGAGAAAGACCCTGGGCTGAGCGGTCCTTGGGGGCTTTGCCATGGCTACCTGCCCCTCTGCCATATTCAAGCACATGTCTAGCTTAGAGGTGAGCAGAAGAAATTTTATTTGCCACCCTCTTGGTAACTTCTGCCTTTTTACATTCCCCTTCTGTTGGGGTGGTGGTGGTGGTGGTAGTGGTGGTGGTGGTGGTAGTGGTGGTGGTAGTGGTGGTGGTGGTGGTGGTGGTGGGGGTGGTGGT
>JADRCD010212089.1:28101-49511 GCA_019843815.1 Montemys delectorum | reverse complement strand
GAGAGAGAGAGAGAGGAAGGAAGGAAGGAAGGAAGGAAGGAGAGGAACCAGTATTCTTCCATAAGTCTGGATGACTAGCTTCAGGAGTCTATGGAGTTACTTATCTGATCGCACAGCCAATCCCTTTCTGTTTCAATTGCAAGGCCTTGGGGCAGGATCCTATTGGCTCATGCACCAGTGACACAAATAGAGAGTCCTTCCATTTTCAAATGTTGGTCACACTAATTTTCCTTGTAAAACTCAAAGGGGCTATAAAGTGACTTTTAGACAGCAATTATGAGGAGATGGGTGGTGCCTTTGCTTGCCCATAAACAACATGAGCATACATAATGCCACTGACTGTAGACACTGAAATAAAAACATACCCCCAGAGGTGAGATTTCCTTTTTCTTCCATGTAAAGGAAGTACCTAGAACATCAGTCTGTGTGGTTCTCCCATCGGGTCAGCTGCCGCCCTTTCTGTTCCCTCCTGGGTGTTGGAACTCATGTATCTTCCTTTCAGGGCTCTAGCCTGGGGCACACACAAGCTACTGGGGGAACAACTTACAATTTCTGAGGCAAATATGGTAACTTTTTGACTGCTTCCTCTTATTGCTAAATATTCTGGAACACAGATTCAGCGGCTCTGTGGCATATTCACAGTCACTGAAGCTAGCATTCCCTGGGCTGTGGAATCACCTACCACAGATGCTGACTGCTGCCTTCTGAGGGCATCTCAGCATCCCCCTACACACACACACACACACACACACACACACACACTCACATACAATCACACATACACACAGATACATACATACACATATACACACACATGCACACATACACACACACACATACACAATCACATATACACACACATACACACAGATACATACATACACATATATACACACATGCACACATACACATATACACACATGCACACACACATGCACATACACATACACACATATACACACATGCACACACATATGCACACACACATGTACACATACACATATACACGCACACATACACATATACACACACACATACATACATACACATACACACATACACACACATGCACACATACACACTATTGTTTATTAGTTGCTGCATTTATTGTTTTTTTTTTTCTTTAAAACTCAGAAATGCTGCTGAAATTCAAAACAGCCTAATTAAGCTTCAGATGGGAGGGTCTGATAAGATGGGCATAGAGCCGCAGGCATTCCAAGCTTCTCAAATAGCATAATCTGATTGGATTTTTTCTAAACTGCAGAGGTCGTAAGCCCATGGTAATCTAAAACACTCTGAGTCCTGCCAGCTGCCGTCTCCTCATTTCCAGTTTCCTTGTGCTATAATTTCAGTCTCATTTGTGAGAAACTGTGGACTTCCCCACTTTGGTAGACCGTCTTAAGTTACATGCTATTCAGTTGAGCTATTATTTAATGAGCTAATTACATGTTAGTTAATAATAGAACATTTCTTCAACAGTCAGCCATCAAATATCACCTTAAGCAAATTGCTCGAATCTCGAAGAAGAATGTCTGGGAATGGGATGGTCTGAAACAATGATTACAAAACAACTGGCTGTGGTGGAAGGTGGGAGTTAGATGCCAGGCTTCTGAGCATCGATGGCATCAGTGATATGACAACCATTTTAGGGTTTTTGTCTGTCCAAACGATGTTTTATATTAACTTGGAGTGAGCTTAATTTTATCAGCATGTGACAACTGGAAAAAGGGTGTGTCCTATTGGGTAGCCCCATTGCTAATCTCCAAACATGGGTTCTTGGCTATGAGGGTGAGGCAGGTGACTGGCCTCTGCGTTTGCCTGTAAACTTTGCTCCGAACACTTCCCTATTTAATTCTAGGCCCAGCTCTAAGGAGCACACACCTGGATGGGCTGTGTATTGATGTCTGCAGACTCCGGTTGTCTTAGTCAGGGTTTCTATTTCTGTGCAAGACATCATGACCAAGAAGTAAGTTGGGGAGGAAAGGGTTTATTCAGCTTACTTCCACATGGCTGTTGATCACCAGAGGAAGTCAGAACTGGAACTCAAGCAGGTCAGGAAGCAGGACCTGACACAGAGGCCATGGAGAGATGTTCCTTACTGGCTTGCTTCCCCTGGCTTGCTCAGTCTGCTCTCTTATAGAACCCAAGACTTCCAGCCCAGGGATGGCACCACCCACAAGGGGCCCTATCCACTTGATCACTAATTGAGAAAATGCCTCACAGCTGGATCTCATGGAGACACTTCCCCAACTGAAGCTCCCTTCTCTGTAATAACTCCAGCCTGTTTCAAGTTGGCACACAAAACCAGCCAGTGATAATCACTATAAGAGTATGTCTTTCTGGGGTGAGTTGGGACCTATTTATCCTCAAACCATCCTTGAACCTTCCCAGCTCTGTTTGATTTGCTGCTACTGGTATGAGCGTATCACTGGCTCCCATATCAGTTGCATACAGCCGGCAAGGAAACCTATCAAGAGGTTGGAAGTACTACACAGGATGGGTGGGGTAAATGAAATACGCTTGTCTCTTCAACTCCAGTAATGCCCCAGGCCACAGCTATATCTCCTCCAACTACCTCCTTAGCTCTCCCAGCCTCCTGTGGCTGACTTAGAGATCATAGAGTCTTCCTGACCCTGTTGATTTCTGGGTTGCTTCCTTGTCCCTCCACACCTCTCACTTTCTACACAGTGCAATAACTATAACTGACGTAGCTCCGTTGGTAGAGTGGCATGCGTGGCCTGCAGGAAGCCTTGGGGTTGATCCGCAGCACAGCAGACACCAGATGTGGTGGCACAAATTTATAATTCTGGCACTCAGGAGGCAGATACAAGATAATCAGCAGTTAAGGTCACTCTCTTCTAATGGTGAGTGAAAGCATGCCCTACTTCCCCAATTACTGTATCCCTCAGCAGATTATAGCTGAGGTACCAAATGCCTAAGGCCGCCTCCATTTTACATTCAGAATAGATGCTTAGCTCCGAAATTTTTTAAATTATATTTTTTGATGTGGAATTGCACACAGTAATTGTTTTTGTTTGTTTGTAGGAACGCTAACAGTGTTGGAGGCTGGAGAGAAGAAAGCACACAGTCATAAGTTACTCAAATTTCTGCCTGGCTTTCTCTATCTTGGAATTCTACTCTTCTTACACAGCAGGGCACATATTTTTGGTGAGGTCACACACACCCGGGGACATGATGTCATCTTGCACATTGTGTTACAAACAGGTTTAATAATACATTGCTGAATCTTAAACCCTGAGTGGAGTGCTTCAGTCCAGCTGCCAGAGTGAGGGTCCATCTGGTAGACCTGTTAGGCAGCAGCCCCAGGAGTTCTGCACGTTTCCCCTCCAGAGACAGAGCAGAAATGATTCCTACAGATGCACAGCTCAGCTTTAAAACAGAGGTGATGTCATCATTGTGACTGGCTTTTATTTTCCCCTTCCCCTTTGTGCCTCTTCGTTCTCTGCTCCTCAAGCTTTGCTCCTTCCTTTTCCTCTTCATTTCTGTGATTCTTGTGTTTTCCTGGAGACAAAACAGCTTAAATGCAGCCAGTAATTGGTTAGCATTTACCACAGACAAATTAATCAGAATCTTTACCTACTTCTGTCCCTCTCAAAATAAAGAGTTGCAAAGAATTCTACAACCCTTGATGCTACAAAAACCATCCTGGAATACACAAATACACATGACTTTCTTTTTCTCATCTCTTCTTTTCTTCTCTCTCTCTCTCTCTCTCTCTCTCTCTCTCTCTCTCTCTCTCTCTCTCCCTCCCTCCCACTCCCTCCCACCCATTCCCCCCTCTCTGTTATCACAGTGTAGCATGGACTATCATGTTTCCCAGGCTCACCTCAACTTCACTGTCCTCTTGTTTCATTTCCTCAGCTTTCCAAGGTTCTGGGATTGCAGACCTTGTCCCCCTAGTCAGCTTAGCTATAACTTTCAATGTGGTGAGATTACACCCTCCATTGATTGCATTTATTTCTCCATGCCAAATTGTCCAATCCCGGCCCATCATGCCTCCTCTCCTCCCCTCCTCAACCTCCCCTAATCACAGAGCACACTTTCCTTTGCTCCTAGTCTGGCTGAACACTTTTGTCAGGTTCCCTTGAGACACCCATTCTGTTAGGCATTCTCATGAAATCCCAAGTACTCACTAGAGTTTCCTCAAATCACCTTGTGCTGATGATCACTACTGCTTTCACAGAAAGGTATGACTCCCTCTACAAAGTCCATAACAAACATCATTCTCTCTGAAACCACCCAGATGCATCATAAAAAAATGAGGAGATTCAATAGTTGTATAAAACAGACCCACAATCAGCAGACCATTTGTATATGTGCATGTGTATATATGTGTATGTATCATGTATATGTAAAGTGCATGTGTACATATGTTTATATGATATATGTATGTCACTTCAATGATAAGAAAAAATTGGATAAGAAACAAAATTGAATTCTAGAAAGCAGATAAATGGAAAGTATTTGCCACTGGCCAAGAAACAGAGGAATTGAGTCAGCTGTAAGCTGTAAGCAAAATTAAAATGCTCAATCCAGAGAGACATCACATAATGCCCAATGGCTCAAGATTTGTTGACTTCACGTGTCTAGAATGATGAGTTAGAAAAGAATAGATAAAATAGGAGGGAAAGGATATCTCAAGAACTAGGCAAATAGGCCATTCCCAAGTCCTTTGTACCAGGCTGTCCTCTCTACTTCATAGCTCAGAAAATTCAAAACTTGCCTACTGCAAGGTATAGAGGTCTTGTTAAAAAAAAAAAATCTCAGCTCAACAATATCAACTGAACCATCCAGAGCTAGACCATCTGGAGCTGGACCATCCGGAGCTCCCAGGGACTAAACCACCAACCAAAGATTACACATGGAGGGACTCATGGCTCTAGATACATAGGCAGAGGATGGCCTTGCCAGACAGCAATGGGAGGAGAGGCCCTTGGTCCTATGGAGGTGTGTTGCCTTAGCACGAACTAGAGCATTTAGGTGGGAGTAGGTGAGTTGGGTAGAGGAGCACCCTCATAGAGACAAAGGGGAGTGGGGAGGAGGGAACAGGGGGAGAGAGGGAATAGGATGGGAGAGGTTTGTAGAGGGGTAATCAGGAAGGGGGATATCTTTGAAATGTAAACAAATAAAGTGATTAATAAAAAAAAATTTCAGCTCCTTGGCCCTGGTGTCAGTGGTTGTGGATGAGCTAGCCCCAAGGGCAGGAGAGCAGGAGAGCTGGCCCCACCCCTGGCCCGCCATAGCACTTAGGAGAGAAAGCTCTGCACCTTGCCTGGGCAGTACAGCCAAACTAGCCCTGATGGCATGGGAACATATGAGCCATGCCCAAGGACACAGTTCTGCCCTTTGCTGGCTGCAGCTTTAGATGGGACAGCCTGGGCAGGACATGAGAGTTTGCCCCAGTGGTGGGGTGAGGGAGAGCTGGCAGGCTGGCCAGCTCAGATACCTCTCAGACCTAGATCCAGGGCTTTGAATTAGCCCAACCCAACATCTACACTATTGATGAGCTGTTGGAGTGTATGAAAGGGCCAGGCCTAAAGATCCAAAACTACAGGATCTCCATGACACAGGGCAACAACAGGAGTCCCAGTGAGGTTCCAGTACTGATAGTGTAACAGAAGTCAGACCAATGACCCATTGCAATGAACTTTTACAAGCAACATAGACAAAAGGGTATGCTGTGGGACACACTGAGACACACTACAGCTTCCACAGATTTTTCTTTTCTTCTTTGGGAAGGACATTGCAAGGGTAGAGGGCATGTACAAGGGGACAAGAAAATGGGTGGGAATGGGATGCATGATGGGAAGTTCACAAAGAACCAATACAAAGTTGAAAGAAAAAATTCTCAGCCCTTGGCGTTTGCTTAGATCCTAGAGCAACAGCTGCCAATCAAGGTGCCAGGACATTTTCCCCTGGGAAATACATGCTCGCTGCTCCTAAAGGATAGTCATAAAGGTCTAGATAGTGGGTTCTCCTGCTATGAAGACTCGAGCCCCATTGCTGAAGCTAACAGCAGGCCTTATCTGAGCTTTCAGAACCGGGTGTTTGAAGAAACCTTGCAAGGTAGGATATATGGGACAGAAAACAAACCTTTGGCCTTACTTGTATGCACCAAAAAAGGTGAATTGACTTGGAGAGAGAAGGAAACCCCAGAACTCCAAGAGTTTCTAGTTAATATTATCAGGGAGCTAAAGGATATAGGAACAGTTTAACAAGAACCAGGGAATATACTGTAATGTGAGAAAGGAATGAAGCTGTAACGGAAGAGAGGGGGAGCACAGCAGTGGGAGCACAGTAGTACTTGTACAAATTGCTTTACTCTAAATGGCCACAGGGTTCCAGAACGCAAACAAGAAGAAAGCAGAAGAATAAAGGTTCCTAGAAAGATGAAATTGAAACAAAAAATGGAGCAATATTCAGGAAAATAACTGAAATCTCATCCAGCACACTCTAAAAGAACGGATGGCCACACCTACAAAGAGGAATCAGAATGACTGCCAATCAAACTGAAGGTAGAATCCAAGAAGGAGGTGGTCTCAGAGCTAGGAAGGGAGATGACGGCCAACAAAGACAGAGGAGATATCAGCCAAGTATGAAAGGGAGGGAGGGAAGAACGAGGGAAGAAGGAAAGGAGGGAGGGGAGGAGAGATGGAGGGAGGAGGGAAGCTGTTATCCGTGGGAAGCTATTGGAGTCTTTGCAGAGGAGATTCCGGGAGGGAGTAATGCAAAGGGGACCTTCTGAGTGTTTGTACAAGATCTCAAGATGGACATCTCTCTGCTGTGTGGGTAGTCCTCAGAGTCTGGTTTAAGCAGCTCAGAGGGCTTCTGTGATCTGTCCTGGAAGAGGAATTCAGATAGACACCTAATGCTCCTGGATGGTTTAAGAGTCGGAATATGAAAATGTCACAGTGGAACACATGATTCTCTACTAGAATTAGTTCATCGGTGCTGAGACCACCAGGGAGGTGTTGAATGAGGTTGACTGAATTACAAATACACCTTCAATGGCATGTGTAAGGATGCTGTATGGATGGGGGGGGGGGATGTACCAAGGACAACAATGAACAATGTTGCACACAACCCAGCTACAAATAGTTTGCATGGCATACGAGTAGCAGCTTTAGGGAAATCCACACAGTAGTTAATACTGAGAGAGCAGAAGGGGGAAGGGGCAGGGTATACACATATGGTGGGAATTGAGACAGTGTCTCCTCTGTCACGAGAAGAAATTCCAAAATCTGAAACTGAAAAAAAATATGAATACAGTACTATAACCATGCCATGGAAAGATAAATTGTACAAAATGACAACAGCTGCCTCTGTAGGAAGAGAGAGGATGAGACAGGAGCTACTGGAGGCTGTCTTTAATTTGTTAGAAACCCAATTACCATGTGACTTATATGAAACACCACATTGGTGAACAAACAAGACAAGAACAAAAACACCAGCAGGCGAGAGTCGCCCCCTCCTCTCTGTAGGATGTCCCAGATCCCTAGGGCCCCAGCTGCCTACCTGTCAATCTCCTAATAGGAAGTGAGTTCCTTGTGGGCAGAAACCTGTCGCATCATTTGTTTCCTGTTCAATGCAATACCTGACACCGAGTTGACATCCAGTAAGTCCTTTTGAAAAGATTAGTATGCATCTATTGCATACTAATTCCATCACATGATATCACATAAATGAGATGTAATTACTCATTCAAATTGAAAATTCCTGATATTTGAATATATGACATATTTTTTTCTCTTGAATCTTTTCTACAATGGACTGAACTTGCCCAGTACATCCATTATTCTGGAATATTTTTAAAGACCACCCCATAGGTCATAGGTATGATGCATTTTCATCCTTCACAAACACTGAATTGAGAAGTTACAACTGTGTGATGACCTTCGAAGACCCAAGAGAACCTCTGCCTCCATCAACCTTGATTCCAAGTGATCATTGAAATGTTGTGTTCTCCTTATGTTCTCTACAGATCACCTCTGCCTTGGGAACCCACATAGTTAGCTAATAGAGTTCTCTGAGTCTTTTCCAGTGTCTTTGTGGTAACTTCTCCTTTGACATTTTCTATGCACGCAAATGATTTTAAGGTTCAAACTTGAGATTTTTATGGACTTCCTTTTTGTACATTTTTATATTCTCATGATAGTACATTGGTACTATAACATTAAAATCCCATGAACCAGTGTATAATCCTTTTTTGTAGCTTCCACTGATCTGAAATTTTTACTTGCACACACTTATAAATTAATCTAAACCATTAGTTGAGGATAAAAATGGAAGCTCTTGGCGTCACCCGAGTTCACAGTCTGTGCTCGTGAACATGCCCCAACACAGGCTTTTGGGCCAATTACCAAGTCCCTTAATTTGTGATACAGCTCAGACGATATGTATTCATTTTGCCTACGAAGAGAAGCTTTGTCAAATGCCTTTTTAAAGCAACAGCAAGGCAGCCAGCTCCTGAGCAGGCGATACCAGCATGAATCTTTACAATTCTTGGGGCTACTAGGTTCCTTCAATACACCAAACTAGTCTTTCTTTTCACCACCTGTATTTATCAAGGGATGAGAGGTAAATATCATAGCTTTTATACCATCTCTTGGAGGAAGGCTACGGAAAAAGAAAACAGCCATCAAATTAAAAACTGACATTTGTAGGTTTTGACCCAGATATTCCCAAATCAATTTATGCAATTCTGGTTATGAAGGATAACACGTTATTTGAAGGAACATAGTCGGGGAGAGTGCTGTTAGCACTTCTCAATCTTTCCTTGTCCTTCCTCTGACCTGTGGACTTCCTTCCCCAAGGCTTTTAGTTCAATTGTCCTATTTTGTGTGACCTCCTCCATTTCCTCACATCTATGGCTCTGCAAACTAAATGATCTTTCTCATTCAAGTGTCGGCATATTCTGCAATACTGAAGTGGTCTTCGAGAGAGGAGCTGTTTCTCATTCAGAAAGGAACATCCAAGTTCCCGTTGCACTACAAGGCCCCAGCTTCACAGCCTGGTGCCTTGCCTTGGTCATGGAACTTCCTCAGCTGAATTTTAAGTTCCTTAAAATCAAGAGGCTGCCTCTTGTGCGTATATTTATTTCAAATAGTTACTTCCTATAACCATTATTTCATAGTGGATGGTGCATGAAATCATGCTTTGTCAAGACCTTAAGGCCTGCAGCGCTTACATTGTGTTTTGCCCATAGAAGGATGTGTTGGGGATAACTAGGATCTTATGCACTCCCCCCAAAATCTGTGGGTGCAGTCCTGAATGGGAGGAATTCTACATGAGCAGCAGTCCATCTAGGAAAGATGTCAGCCTTTTGGCCTTCTGAGTCTCCTTAGATTTGAAGATTTGAACACTGGATTTTGAGAGCTGATGGTTGTACTGAGTGAGCAAGAATGGGAAAATCATGAGATGGTCTCTAACTTGGAAAATGGGTAAGACAGAGGTTCAGAGCCTTCAAACTGTTCTTCTGCCTTCATGGATGGCCTGGGGGCTAGAACAAAGTACCTGAGAAAGAATAACTCAAGGATGGGAAGGGCTGCTTCTGCTTTGTGGTTTCCTGGGTATGCATAGTCACTTGACTCAATTGCTTCTACTGAGTGTGGTTAAAATAATAACATATAAAGCGTATGGTGGAGCAAAATGGGTCCCTTCATGGTAAAACAAGGAAGGGGCTCTGGACATGGTACACACTTCTCCCAGTGAGGTAAGCTTCTGATAGTTCATCAGCCACCAACTCCTCCGTGGATCAATCGGAAGATGAAATTCGCACCATCATAACTCCATCACCTTTCAGTAGCACCACCAGCTCTTGGACCAAACTCTCAAGTGGGGTGACACCTTTTATCCGAAATCATACCAGCTCCAGTCCCGTGATGCTCAGTGGCATAGCTCTAATCACTTGGTGACCATTGTTTGGGCTGTAAGAGTCAAGGCCTAGTCACGCTCCTGAACTATTTTAATAATAAATGATTTCCTTGCATTTCCACTTGGAGTGGTTGGATGTTGGTTTCATTGTAGGCTTAGCAAACATCTTGAGCTGGGTTTCAAATGCCTTTCATCCTCTATAACTAAAGTATATTTAGTTAAGCACTACCCCACGTATTTTATTTAAAGCCCATATATGCTTTATAGGAAACGTTGCTCACATTTTTTTGATTCATTTACATGTGAAATCATCAAAATTCTATTTTGGAGTTTTGATATCCAAGAAGACATCGCAAACATTTTGTAAGCTGGGGTTTTGTTTGTTTGTTTGTTTGTTTTGTTTTGTTTTTTTTCCTTAAAAACAGGAAACTTCCCTGTGCCAAGAATAAACAAACTGGAAGCACAGGAGACAAGAAGTTCTTGAAATCTCCCAAACACTCGAGGTTGAGAGGGTTCTAAGCCTGGGGAGCCACCTTTCCTCACCCTTTTGTTTAATGTGGTTGCTGGTTTCCCTCTCAGGCCAACTCTGTAAAGCCAGGTGGAGATGCAGGGCCAATGGGCACAAAGGAAGAAAAACAAACAAACAAGAAACAGAAGTAACCTTCAAGCCAGGGTTGGTTTCCCAGGCTTCTTTCAGAGAAAGAAGTGACATCAGACACCGGGACAAGGAGGGAGGCACCACTGTGTAATTATTCCCAAGATTGGTGTGTAAATCGGGCTCAAAGCCAAGCCTCCACAAAACCTGTGGTCCTCAGCCCTTACCTTCAGCCCTCTCCTTGCTAGTCACCTACAGGCTGCTCATTATCCCCGTTCTGAGCTCAGTCATAAATCACCAAGCCTTCCTACTTCCCAAAGCCAAGAAGCAACCTCATCGTGCGCTTTGACTCTGCCAAAGGGGCTCTGCCCAGTTTTGATTCTGTTCGGGTCCCAGGGACTCTTGCAGGGGTATGTGTGTGGCAAGGGCAGTGTGGGTGGGCAGTGCTGAGCTGTACCATACCACAGGCGAGCGGGTTTTTTGGCTCTCCAAATTGTCTCCCCCTCATCCTGGCAGATTGCTAAACCTGGTGCTTTGGTTCCCAGAGGCCCGGCATCTCTGAAATTTAGGTCCACTTCCAAATCTTGCAAACAAAATGCAAAGCACTCCCTGCCCTGCTTTCCGAGGCCCTTGGCGCCAGAAAGCTATCTGCATTTTTTCCCTTTTACATCCTAATTCCGAATTTAGCTCTCTTTTTACATTTGGCCTTAGAATCCAAGGAAAGGGGAAGGGTAGATTCCAAAAAGGAACATTATTTAGCCCAAGTTAACCCATATTTGAAAAAAATACTGAAATAATCATGCTGGTAAAGCTTTCACATGTGCATTGGCTGGAATTTCTAAGTAATTCAGCTGTGAAATTGAGAAAAGCATGGAGTGTTTTCTCCCATCACAACCTGCACCCAAACCCAATTAACACTCAATTCTTTTTTTTTTTAATTAGAAGTCGAATCATTTATCTCTTCTTTTACATTGCCTCTAAGCCAGTGGAGGAAAAAATATCTATCACACTTAAAACGATCAAATATGTACGTGGGATTTTCACTAGAAATTGAAGAGGCGTGGCTGGTTGTACTCAGTCCACTTGTTCAGAGTGCGGTCCACCTGTCACCACTTACAACAAGCCCCACCCACCCGAGCACTTGAAAAAAAAACGAATCTGTTATTTAAACCCCAACTCCTCAGAGAAGCTAAAAAGGGTGGATAATAGGATGCAATTATAATTTGTTCTTTGTGGGTTTTGCAAACAAAGAATGCATTTTCCTTTCTCTTAGTGCTAGCGGGACGCCAAGGCTAAGCTGGATGTTGCACATATGTCAGGGAAACCGGAGGCTCTTTCCGAAGCTGTTGAAATTGCTTTGCAGGAGAGAGTTTTGTTCCTTTTATTTTGCTTTAGCTCCTTCACTTTTAAGGAGGCATAACCCTCTAACAGGTCACTCATGCCACCGCAGAAGAGAGGGAAGGAAGAAAGGAGAGAGGGAGGGAGGGAGTCTGAGGAGAGAGACAGAGAAAGGGAGACAGGAAGAAAGAAGGAATGGAGGAAAGAGAGAAATGAAGGAAGAAGAAAGAAAGGGGGAAGGAGAGAGAGGGAGGGAGGGAGAAGGAGAACTCCTGTCCTTAATAGAAGAGGAAGACAGGCAGAGGCCTTACACATGGGGTGGAAAGCACGAGGAGGTGTAAGCTGTGATTGGTTGAGCTAGGATCTGCATAGGAGGCAAACCAATTTTAGCCTAAACCAACACCAGCCAAAGGAACCAGCCAGGATATAGAGACAACCTCGCAGGTGCTGACAGGAATGTATCTTCACTGCCTTTAACTCCCACTCGGCCCTGGGTTCCCTTTCCAGCGACTTGGAATTTGATCAGATGTGAACATATAAGCCCAGTTTCTACTGAGCAGATGCAGAATGGGACATGGCGGGGGTGGGGGTCGGGGGGAGGGGAGAGGTCATAAATATTACAGCGGCATTTCTGCCAAGAGCAACGGCGGTCTGTTATCCCTATGATTGGCTAGATTAAAACATATGATTTTATAATCATAATCATACGTGTAAATAATAATACAAACCTGAATCATAACATTTGAGCAAACTGATTCCCACAGCACACATGCTTTATTTGCCCCTCCCCACCCCACCCCGTACTTTATAACTATCTGTTCCTGATACAGAGAGGACAGACCGGACCCTTTCCTCCCCTTTCTAACCATCTGCTGCAGCAGACAGCTACCCAATCAGAGTCCCCTCTCCTATCTCCAAATCTCCCTACTTCTGTCCAAATGTCACAACTCTGTTGGCATTCCAGTGGAGCTCCTCCAAATGACCTGTGCCGCTCCCCTCCGCCTGTCCCACCACATCCGTCAGCCATAGGCGCTGTCAGTTTGAGCTTGTCAGGGTCTCCAACAGCTATTCTTTCCTTCCTAATTGCCCCTGCTGGCCCCTCTTCTCCTGGCCCTAATCATAGCAAGTTTCCTGCCTCTCACACGGGCTTCCGGCCCGTTCTGTATTTCCATTTCTTTCCATCCAATCAAATAGAAACTTAGCCAAATTAAACTTTTCTTATGCCCCATCGCTTGATTAATGCAGAGTTTTAAACTATCTAACGACCTGTGTTGTAAAGAGCTGGCGGCCCTTCACTCAAGAGGTTTTTTTTGTTTTGTTTTGTTTTGTTTTGTTTTTTGAGACAGGGTTTCTCTGTGTAGCCCTGGCTGTCCTGGAACTCACTCTGTAGACCAGGCTGCCCTCAAACTCAAGAGCTTTAAAAGACAACCATGTCAGAGAACCTCCAGATCTCTCCTATCATCGGATGCCTTCAGTCGTCTGGGCCTTTGTGATGTCTGAAGCCCATAACCCATGATTTCCTGAACACATCGTCTACACTCAAAGTAGCAATTCTTTTGTGGTTTTATCACTATTTTTTCAAGAATATTTTATTTACTTCTTTGAGAATTTCACACAATGCATTTTCTTCATATTTATCCCGCAGTCCTCCCTGTAACTCCTTCCAGATCTATGCTTACCTCCCTGTGTCCCCCCAACTTCATATCTTCCATTTTTAAGTAACTTATTGACTCAAATTTATACTCCCACTTGCCCTGCCCCATGTGTGTGTATGTGTGTGTGTGTGTGTGTATGTGTGTCTGTGGTGTATGTGATTGTGCATTTGTGTGTGGTCAGTGTGAATGTGTGCATGTATATGTGAGTATGTGTGTGAGTGTGTATAGTTTGTGTGCAAATGTATGTATATGGGAGTCTGTGTATGAATGTGTGTGTCTATGTGAAAACATATGTGTATGTGTGTATCTGAGTGTATATATGTGTATATGTGTGCATATGTGTGTCTGTGTGTCTCTGTCGTGTACGTGATTTTGTGTGTGTGGTGTATGTTTGAATGTATATATGTATGTGTGAGTGTGTTTGTATGCAGTGTGTGTATGCATGTGTGTATTTATGTGTGTGTATGTGTGAATTTATGTGTGTGCATGTGTGAATTTATGTGTGTGTCTATGTAAGTATGTACATATATATGTGTATATGTGTGCATATATGTGTCTGTGTGTGTCTGTGTTACCAAAAGATGTTTCTTTTATAAAGTAAAAGTTAACTTACACCTTATTTTTCTAAAAGTTTTTTGGAAAGTGCAGAATTGGAGCAAAAGGAACTAGCAGCTTGATGCTTCTGAGAAATCCTAACAAACCACTCTGGTGATGGGAGGATTGAAGACCCGGGATTTTAGACCCAGAACATTGCTACATAAATACCAGAAGTTGCCATGTCTAGACCTTACAATGTTCCTATCTCTTCTGCCCAAACTTTCTTTATATAATTTTGTTGATGTAGTTTATCACAACTAGTTATGAATATATTCTGGCATTGCCATCCTGCAAATGTATCAGAAATCTAAAATGGGTCCTCCTGGTTGAATTAGGCCATTTGCAAATATTTTCCACAATTCATTTCATTCATTTACAGCATCTTGAATTTCTACAAAGACTACACAAATAGAGTTAGTACTCATAATTCTACCCCAGACAACACTGTCTGCAGCTTTAACCAACAATTACATCAACTTCAGTGTTTTTGTCAGAGAGAAAGACAGCCCACTGTGAACTAGCTTGAAAGGTAGCGACAACCTCTCCCTTCCTGTGGACTGGAGCCTTGTCCAAGGGCATCAAATATGGCTTTGGTTAAATCCTTTCTCCTAGGCTTGTTCATCTGCTAGTTCTACCCTTAACCCAACCTTCTTCATGACTAAACAAATTGTCACTGTAGTTTCACATTCCGTAGTGTCCAGAATCTTGGTCGTTCTAGTATATGGCCTTGGGCTCTGATTACCCTGAGTTAATCACTGTGGAACCCAAAGGTATTAAGAGAGCATTGATAAGGTTACCCTAAGTGGAATGTACTCCTGGGACGAGAAGAGGATGGATCAAGCCCACAGAAACGGGACAGAGATGTATATGCTATTGGTGGGTGCTACTGGGGGTATGGCTACAGTTCATTCCTTGGTTATTTATCGTCCACTTACACCATCAATCTAGACACACGCTCTCAAAACATCTGTTCCACCAGCAATGGGAAGCCTCTCCAACAGACAATCGGAATTCTCACAGAGTTATCGAATCCACCTGAGCCTGGAATTACTGAATGCTACATGAGCAGCAACGCCCTCTCCTGTCCTACAGATGATTCCTAAAGAAGACGTTGGTACCCTGCCTTAGGAGGCCCCCTCCTGTATCTTCTCTTTCCCATAGTGTGGTCACCAACCTATGTGTAAGTACTGTTTAGCCAACCTCATCTAGGTGCAATCTGGTACCACCTCCCACCACCCCTACTTTCAGGCTTCCCTGTGGCTTCAAGATTCCATGAAGCCCTTCCTTGGAGCCGTTGTTGTCCCACTCAGGTGATGGTTAATCTTAGCTATCGCCTTAATTGGAGCTGGGATCAACCAATAGACATGCCTCTGGGTGAGTCTGTGAGGGTGTTTCCTGGAAGGGTTAACTGAGAGGTAAAGTAGGGAAAGCCTGCTCTTGGCACTGGAGACATACAGATCTGGGGGAAAGCCTGCCTGTCTTTCACCTGCCCACCCTTGGCTGGCGAATCCATTCTCCCTGCTGCTGCCGCCACCACAGCCACTGTCACTGCGGCTGGTCTTGCAGCTGCTGACGTCCTTTGCAAATAATAGAACCCATTTTCTTTGGCTTTTCCATGTAGACAGAAGAGCAGAGGCTCTGCAGGAATCCAACCCCCCCCCCCCGCTCATCTGCACTAGATTGGGACTGTTTAGATGCTCAGCCATGTATGCTGAACAGCCGCTGGGTTCTCGGCGCCCCCCCCCCCCCGCCCCTGCCAGTATGCAGACAGACCCTGTGGGACTACGTGGCCTGTACTGTGTATGCCAGAGGTTCTCAACCTTCCTAATGCTCCAACTGTGTAATACAGTTCCTCTGGTTGTGGTGACCCCAACCATAAAATTATTTGGTTGCTGCTTCATAACTGTCGTTTTTCTACTATTATGAATCATAATATAAATACACAGGACATCTGATAGTGATCCCTTGGGGGGGGTCAGGACCCACAGGTTGAGAACCCCTGGCATAAGCTAGTAGAACAAACATTCTTTTACAATTTGTACTTATTCTATCAAGGTTTTCTCCCTCTAGAAAATCCTGACTCAAACAATCCAGAAAGGCAAAAGAACAAACTTCTGAAGGCCGAACTTCAGACTATTTGGAGATTGAAGCTACGAATTGCTCCTTCTCTCCCCCATGCCTTTCTTCTTACCTATGTACTATTCTTGGACACGCTTTATAACGGCTCCTCAATAGACAGCCCTCTGAATTAGTGCTTTACACACACACTGCAACAACATTTGCAGGCTGCTACCCTTTCCTTGGGGGACTCCGTCTGTCTCCTAATCTGGCTCCTGGGCTCAACATATTTCAATAGAGTCCTAGCATAACAGCAAGCATGCCATTATTTCAATTTCTCTTTTTCTGAGGAATGAAGGCCAGGGTAATATGTGATAGATCCCTGACAATCCCGTTAGCAAAAGTCAGCCGCGAACTGGGCAAATGAAACAGCTCCCAGGTTGGAAAAGAAGAACACGAGAAACAGAGGCATCCGGAGGACACAAGCGTCGCTTGGTCAGCTGCTCAGAAGGCCACTGGTTCTACCGGGAATGGGATTTCCCTCGTCTGATGTCTTCCCTGGAGCAGGCCTTGGAAAGGATGCCACTTCTGAGATCTGACCGTCTGAGAGCCCACTTCCTAAGAATGTGATTCTTGCATCCTTGGGAATACCTTAGAGTTTGAAGAATGCCATAGGCTCTTCCTGGCCCCTCTGAGTTACTTTGGCAGCAGCGATTGCTTACACATGTAGCACGGCACCGGCCTGTTTTCTTTGGGCCCATGTGCTTATGGTCAGTTCCGTGGTCTGGTACTGAAGCCAACTCTGTCGATGCCTAGCCTTCATGATTCTAGGCGACAGGATGTCCTAGAGGGCATCTCTGTGCGCCGCGCTCGCCCCACAGCCCCTTGCTTACGAGCCACAGCCAGGGTGTTTAAGCCCTGTGCCTTAAATCAACTTGAGAACACTGTCGTTATGGATGCAGACCCTGGTAGGGCGTTCCTCAGCTCTGTAGCTGACTCTTCACCCTGACACTAGTGTCTTCGTCAGCAGGCGTGGCTCAGAAGATCCTTCCTACTTTTATAGTCTGCTTACCCTGTTCCCCCCAGCTCACACTCCCTGCCTTTAGTCTTACAAACCATGACCTGAAGTAGAAAGGGTGGCATTTCCGTGTGACAAGGATTCCTGATTAGCTCAGAGGACTCTCTGGCTCTCTTTCTCCCCAACTCTTTCTTGTCTATTTCAGATCATGATCCATAAGGCAGTCTGCCAGCTCTAACTTAAACATATATGCCACACTGGGACACTTCTTGCCCCGCTGAGTGCCAGCCTTCTGTGTGCCAGTGAACCCACAACCATCTTCTCTGTAGATCTAACCAGAATGCTGTGCTTCTGGTTCCCTCGGGTGTTCTGGGGAAAGGGATCAGCTCACAACATGCTTGCCACAAAAGCACATGAGTCCAGCATGGGTGTACAACTGGATCCCAGCACTGGGGTCAGTGGGCAGACAAGCAGACCCCTGGAGTTCATAGACTAATCAGTCTAGGCAAACTGAGAGACTTCGGTTTCAGTGAGAGACCCCGTCTCAAGCAATTGCTCAAGGTGCTTGACCCAAACCACTGGGCTCCATGTTCACCTTCACATACACATTAAAGAGCCCACATATAAATATGCATACACCCTCATGAATGCAAACTATACACACACACACACACACACACACACACACACACACACACGGGGAGGGAGAGAGAGAGAGAGAGAGAGAGAGAGAGAGAGAGAGAGAGAGAGAGCAAGCTAAATCTCTCTAATGGCCCATCACCACAATTTAAACTGACTCTAATATATGCAACTTCATTTTAAATTTCCAGGGGCATTGTGTCCCTTCTCTTCTGGCCACACACCATGACCTCACTGTATTTCTGCCATACTGTCCACCTGGCCTGCTATGCTTTGATATAGCAGCTGAGTCCCTGTCTTAGTGAATGGATACCTGCTGAAATCATTACCCAGGACGTTCCCCCCAGATAGCCTGTTCTTACCCTGAGGGCCTGCATTATTTCCTCTACCCCTAGCCTACTCTGTTTCTAATGACATGCTATGGACTAGCTTTTTGAAGTGATTTGTTTCCTAATACTATCAGTAAATCACACAAAGTTCCCTATGGCCAGGGGTTTGTTTCCCTAGATGCAGGCGACACTCAGCAGAGCAGGCACTGAACAGGTAGTCTGGCAGGCATTTCTCCACTAACTCTGGCTGTCTCTGTTCATCTTAGGCACACCCTCCTTAGCCCTTAATGCCGTAGCTTCAAATTCTAGCAAGGCATCAAAGGCCGAACCTGAATACATATATGTCTTGATTGCACAAAACAACAGTTAGCAGACAACTAACTTCCTTCTCTGGAACGAGATGGGGTCTGGGCCCATCTCCAAACATGTCCTCCATTTAGCAAATCTCCCACTGAAATGTGAATTAATAGGAAGTACCACTGTCAAAATGCCAAAACTCAGAGCTGTGGCTATACTTCAGGATGCAAGCAACAGAAAGTCAGAACCAAACTAGCTTGAAGGCTGAACATAATTTATGTATTGACCCTTTACTTAAAAACCAAACAAGAAAAAAGGGCTGGAAAAGTAGTCTCAATTAATCCGAGATCTCTCAGACACTGGACCACCAAACATGCAGCATACACCAGCTGATATGAGGCCCAAAACACACATATAGTAGAGGATTTACAGGCCTGTGTTCATTCAGAGATGATGCACTTAATTTTCAAGAGATTGGAGGCCCCAGGGAGGTTAGAGGTCAGGTGGGGTGGAGGTTGGGGACATCCACGTGGAGACAGAGGGGTGAGGAGGAGATACGGGATGTGGAGCAGTCAGAGGGTAGATGGAGAGACAGGGGAAATAAAATATAAAGTGTAAAAACAAAATAAATTAACTAATAAAAAAAGTAAAAAAAAGTTTGGTGTTTTAATTTTGAAACAGCTTGAAAACAACAAAAGAACAAATAAAATATATATATACAACCAAAAAGAAAAAAAGAAAAAGGGGTGGAGAAATCCATTATCATTTAAGAGAACTAACTGCTCTTCCAGAAGTCCTCCAGTACTCACAACTTGTGGTACACAACCATTATTAGCAAAGGTGTGAATGCAAATACAAAGCCGAATGAAAAACCCAATCTCAATATCTAAGTTGAAGACCGTAAAGTGAGAGCTCAGCTTTGGGTGGGGCTCTTTAGACCACCATCCTCCACCCTCACGGAGGTGGAAGGAACATAAGACGGGGCAGAAAGGATTTGATGGGTGAGGTGCTGTGAAATGTCACCCTCCGGACATAATGTGGCTCTTACATGAATGCCCAGCTGCCGAGGTTGCCAGACCCACACAAAATCAAGAGTTTAATATACCAGTATGGACGGGGTATGCCCAATGCCCCATCCCTAGCTCAGGAGTGAATGGAAGCTGATGGCTGTTATGAAACGGGGGGGGGAGGGGGGGTTACCTGTCTTTTGGAGGGGGTGGGTATTGATGGTTGCCCATGAGGCCGATGACCCCTACACACAAGCTTATAGGTGCAGTGGATGACCCTGCCTGCATGCTTATAGGCAGCACTAGTTGGATTTAGTGGGATGGAGATGGGAGATACATGAGGGAGTGACTCAGGCAGAACCAGAGGGAAGGAATGGGAAATGTAGACCGTGGATATGACAAGGATGCATTGCGTACACGTACGAACCTTCAATCAATAATAAAGTCAAATAGAAAGTACAATTCTGAAAATACAGCAGTTCCCAAGAGGAACAAAAAAAAAAAAAATGGTACCCACGATTTAGGACTTCCTTTAGACGGAGTAAGGAAGTGAGGAAGGGCCTCCCTCCGCTTGCTTTCTTAGAGTGCTTGGGCTCCATCCCCTCCCTCACCTTCCAGAGAGCCCCCAGAATTTACTTGAACTTCTCTGTCAGCTGCAGCGTCAACCAGTTGTGAGGCAAAGCCTTCTAGCTACACAACAAAGCCTTGAGTTCCAAGTTCAAGGACTGCTATTTATTAAACAGAACGCCCATGCCTTGAACTTCAGGATTTTTCCAGAAGGGTGTCTATAACAGAGTCTTGAGTAAGCTGATGAACTCTCTGTGAGCCACTGGTTCTCCAAATCTATTCTCAAGCCATGTTCAAGAACAACCACAGTCAAGTAAGTGACTTTTTTTTTTAATCTGAGAAAAGACCCAACTTATAATTTAGACAGCAACAGCCATCTGGAAAGAACTGCTCTGTCCAGCTGTTTGTGCCCATCCTCTGAATTCATAGCCGTCTGTCACTGGGAACGTTTCAGGAAGAAGAAGGGGCCTCTGACCGAGACTCTGCCTGTGTCCACTCCAGCCCAGGTGGTTTGAATAAAACAATGTCAAGGTCAAACAATTCTCTTGTGTGAGATCAACCAAATTAGCACTCATTTTCCATGAATAATTAATGAAATAATTCTGCAGTTTATTTCCAAATGATGTAATAAGGGAAGAGATATTTGATCAAGCAAATGTAAAAAAAAAACTAACAGCTACCAGTGCAAGTTAGTGTGGTTCATGAGAGAGGAAGTTGTTCTTCGGTACTCAGGGGAGAGAAACAAAATAAGGGGGGACTCACTGGGGTGCACAGAGACACATGGACACAACCCGCCACAAGACAGTCTAGCTAGGAACCTTCCCGAGAGAAGGAGAGTGCCACAAATGGTTCCCCCACCAGGAAATCAAAGAAATGTGGGGCTAGCCCAGACAAAGTAAGCTGTGCTGTGCTAGCCCAAAGTAGGACGTGTTGTCCGCCATTTCTTGGACGGTGGGCACAATCATCGAAGTCATACTGCTGGTCACTGCACCCGTCCCCTTGAGGCCAACCCCACTTGGACCACTCCTCAGCACCATAAAAGGAGGAAAGGTTTGTCATTTAATGATCCTCACCTTAGCACACTTGTCAATCTATGCTCACCCGGTGACGAGTGAAGCAGGTGGCTTTTGAGTGTACTAGACAGTTAGTTTCTGTCTTACGCACGGTGAACTCAGTACACAGAGGAGGCTCTTGCTGTCTTCCATGTGGGCTCTACCTCTCCCGAGCTGTGCTGTTTTGGAGTGGGTGGGGGAGGTGATGGTGGTGGTGTGCATGTGTGTAGGTGTTGACGTGTATGCAGGTACACTGGGAAGCAGAGGGCAACCTTGGGTATCAGTCTTCAGGAATTATGCTTCGTTGTTGTTGTTGTTGATGATGATGATGATGATGATGATGATGATGATGATGATGATGATG
>JADRCD010212089.1:0-28091 GCA_019843815.1 Montemys delectorum | reverse complement strand
TGATGATGATGATGATGATGATGATGATGATGATGATGATGATGATGATGATGATGTTGAGACAGGGTCTCTCACTAGCCTGGGGATCACTGATAAGCCTGGGATAACAGGCTCAGTCCCAGTGATCCTCCTGCCTCTTGAGTTCCCAGGCCTAGGATTACAAGCTTAAATAATCACACCTGACTTTAAAGGAGAGGCGGGTCCTCAGGAATAAAGTCGGGCCCTTGTGCTTCCGAAGCAAAACAGCCCAGAGGGAGCTTTCTCCATTGCAGATGAGTGTGGATCTTCCTCTTGTGCGTTCTTCAAGGATTGGCAGTTTTTAGAAGGGTCCTACAAAGAAGTGGGCATTAAGAAGAAACCACAAGGGTGGCAAGACAGCTCAACGGACAAAAGTGCTTCCTGCTGACATTGGTGAGTTCTCTCCCTGGGACCTACATGGTAGGAAAGAGCTGTGTCCAGGTGTTGTCCTCTGACTGCACACATGCCATCGCTCACATCTCTCTTCCAGTATAAGTAACTGTAACCTTAAGTTAAAGATAAAATTGTATACAAAAGTCTTTGATTGGTTTGTTTTATTTATGTGACTGATTGAATCTGTAGGAACTTAATAAAGATTTATATGTTTGTGCTATTTTCCTATCATGTACTGTATTAAAACATGTAGATAGTATGGTGTCATAAATATGCTTAGCTAAGGGTGTAAATCAGCTACTACAAGCCACTGTGACTAGCCCAATGCAATGACGAGAACAGATGCTGGGAAGACCCAAGGTTAACGGAGGAGGAAGGGTATGCAGTGCTGCCTAAAGCTGATGGGAATTTGGGGAGCTGCAACAGAACCGAGAGTGAACTATGAAAGCTACAGAGAGAGTACATTAGACTGAGAGAGAGCATGGGGTGGGGAGGGCAGGAGACACTGCTGAGAATGGAACAAGAGTGACTGAGGAGAGTGTGCTCCGTCGAGATGGTGGGAGATGAGGGTGTACGTGGAGAAGCCATCAGGATTAAACACAAAGACATAGCTTGTAAGAAAAACAAAGCTAAGAGGCCATCTCAGCCCTCCTGCCTGGCTATGCTACTGAATTCCAAAGGAAAGGTACCATGAGGCAGGGCTGTGTGTGGTTCTATCATAATCAGTTTAGAGATTAAAAATGAAAATGAAGAGGTTTTCAACTCTGTGAAATATGGAATGCATTTAGTCCATATTACACAAACAGAAGTGACTTTCAACTTCTGGTTCTGTAGACGTGCTGTATCTGGAGACCATACTATGGCCAGCCCGTTTCTCTCTAGCCTAATACCATCTGAATTACCGATGGCACTTTATTTTGCAACACCACCTTTAGAATAAAAGCACTCGGCTTGAAAAGGTTGAACCTCCAAAGTCAAATGTTTCCAACATCTACTGCAAACACGTGAGCCGGAATTTTTTAATTGCTGAAGACTTTGGCTGCTTCATCCCTGAAGCGGCTGAAAGAATGCTATTCATGTCGACCACAAGAGGCTTAAGAGCCACGCTCATTGCTGCGTCCGCATTCTTGGATCTGCCTGATAACAAGAGAGGCTGTCCAGATTCTCAGGGCTTCTCCCACGGGTGTGCAGGCAGCAAGGTGAGTCAGCGCCACCCCACCCCCCCAGAGTTTCTGGAAACATCTACTATTTGAGGAATGAGGAACTTGGGCACAGGGGGCATGAGATCAGCTACTTTTGGGGACACAATGGTTATTGGGCTCAGTGAACTCCCACGATGAGGACATGGGGTTCCTATGTTGTCTTTGAAATGCTGGCCCCACAGGGAGGATTGGAGACACATTTTCCCAATGGTCCTCCAAGGGAAAGAAGAATCATTTGTTTTCCACAAGGGCAGATAGTTTTAGAACACTGTCCCTCCCAAGTGTCTCTCTTCCTTCCAGAAGTCAAATGTGTCCTAAGGTACCAGGTCTCATGTGATCTTCAGATTATAAAAAGTCTCCCCTTGAAGAGAGACATCTGCTCTGGTCTGTGGCTCAGGTATTGAGACGGAAATTATCTTGCAGCTCTTCAACTGTGTTTAAAGATTTTCAGATTTTTCTAAATCATTTCTTTGGGCATAGACCACGTGCCCTAGGTTTTTGTGCTTTTTCATGCACTTGTGAATATCTAGGGGTTCGTCAGATCGTGAGATGTTCTTGTGAGGAATGAAGGATGAAGAAGGAAAGTGACGGGAAAAAGGAAAGGCATGATCTGTCAGATTTTGTGGCTTTGAGCATATGTGTGTTTGCATATGCATGTGTGTTCGAGTGCATGTGAAAACCAGAGGACAACCTCCAGTGTGCATGTCTCTGGATGCTATAACTTCTGTTTGTTTGTTTGTTTGTTTGTTTGTTTAATCAGTTTTATCTTTGGATGCTATTAACTTCTATCTATCTATTTATTTATTTATTTATTTAATCTGTTTTGTTATTTGACATGGGGTCTTTCCCTGGCCTAGAGCTACACAAGTAGGCCAGCCTTGCTTCTAGTGAGCCCCAGGAATCTACCTGTTTGGTCATCCCTCTCAGGGCTAAGATTACAAATTCAGGTCAGTTTTGTTGTCTTGCTTGGTAGTGTGCACTGGGAAACAAGTGTGCAATACGCGTGCCTTGTGGAGGCCGTTTCTCATTCAATCAACCGCACCTGGAGGATCCGGAGGCACCCCAAACAGACAACTGTCACAGCTCCTGATGGCCTGCCCTAACTAGATGATAAGTTCCTCTTGCTGAAGAGACAACCACACACTTTGACTACAGGAAAACAGAGACATCCATCTTAAACTGAGCATAAGCTCTCTCCCTGTTGGCCAGCTTTCATAGGGCTAGAAGTCACTACCTGGTGGGAAAGAGACATCATTGTTTTCACCCAGCATGCAATGCTGCGTGCTACGATCCATACCTGCTGGTGAGCTATGCTTGCCAAGGCAACAGTGGTGGAACTGTTTGTGGGAGTAAATAATCAGCTTCTAGATTAGATCTGAGACCTGCTCAACAGGAGGGAGTTTGTGCCTGATACTCTGAACACGGTCTATGGGTTTGTGCTGCTCCCATCTTTGATCAGAGAGACTTCTTATTACAGTGGGTAGTTGCTAATGCAGACAATTGTTACCGCTAAAAGGTGCTGAGAATAAAAGATCGTGGCTGCTCGGCCTGAGAGCAGCATCGATCCACAGGTTCAGGGAACATCGCAGAGGAGCAGGTATAAAGAAAGGAAGCACCAGAGGATTCAGAGGGGAGCTGCGAAATCCTGTTCTCTGAACACGCCACGGCTGGTGCACACATGAGCCCAACCATCTGTAGTTACATGCACAAAATATAGACAGTCAAATAAGTATAGCACAGGAAGAAAGAGGGCTCCAAGGCCCTGTCTGAGGAGTTCTTAATAGTTGATGGCTGCCAGGACTCAAGGAGAGTCACTTTTCTTTGAAAGTATGACCGCTGGTAAGTTGCCCCTGCCCCTGTGGATGGCCCCATATCCACCTGCCCGGCTTCTCACTAACTGAAGTCAGTAGCTAAAATAATCAAATAAAGGAGGACATAGAGTTAGGACAGAGATGCGATAAAGGGCTTTTGGGGAGTGTTGCAGCAAGGATGTGGGGTGGGTTTGATCAAGACACATTCATACATGTATGAGATTTTCAAAGAGCGAATAAAAATATCCTAGAGAAAAAGAAACTAATACTTTCCAATGAAACCAGTTTCAAGCATTTTCTTAGTTTTTAAGCCTTCTGATTTTATGAGCTTTAAGCTTTTCTCGGCCAATTGTTCGTATGTGTACGATCCCAGGTTTTTGATACGTTTAAATGATTCTTAAGGTGTGTAACTGCCCAAGTCATTGTGGGCTTCGCTGGTGAGTTAGAGACAGATGCTTGCGAACAGCAGAAATGCCTTCCCCCAAGGTGCGGAGGGTTGGAAGCCTAAGATCGGGGTGCTGGTACACTCCTCTCTGAAGAGGGCCTGCCTCCCAGTTCCCTGGTGGCCATCTTTCTCTGTCCTCACAGAGAGATTCCTGGGTTTTCTTCTACATGGGCTCTGAGCCCACTGGCAAGGGCTCATCTTGTGTCACCTGGTCAATGCCCTCGTCCTTCCTCCAAGTACCATGACACTAGGATCAGTTGGAGAGAGGCTCAGCCTTCAGTCCTTAGCAGTGACTATGTGTATTATCCAACTGTCCTTTGTGCGAGCACACAGGATCAGGAAAATCAAGCTTCGAGTCAAACCTGTACAAACAAAGGCTTTGCCCAGAGCCAAGGTGTTAGCAAAGAAAGGAAAGAACTGGCAGGATCCTTAGCACGGAAATGGTCTGAAGTAAGCAAGGATCACTTGTCCTGTTCTGTCTGGTGGCGATGGCGGGGTGCTGTGGCTTTCCCTAAATGTAGTTTGACTGGATTGCTTAGCATCAAGAGAGCAAGGCCATGAGAAAAGTGAGAGAGGGAGAGGGAAAGGAGGGAAAGGGGAGGAAGGGGAAGGGAGGGGAAGAGAGGGGAAGGGGACAGAGGGGAGAGGAGGAGAGGGGAGAGGAGGGGAGAGGAAGAGAGGAGAGGGGAGGGAAGGGGAAGGGAGTAATGGAGGGATAGGAGAGGGAAGGAGAGAAGGGGAGAAGGGAGAGAGGGAGCAAGGGAGGGAGAGAGGGAGGGTCATACCTTGTACTCTAAAGGTATGGCATAAACAAACAACTCAATCAGATCAGTGGAAGGAGGTGCCAAGACTGGAGTCAAGGCTTCCCTGGGCACCAGCTGGTAGGCAGCCCTGTGGCAGTGCCTAGTGCTGATCTGGCCTTGGCTGAGGCAGTGTCTACTGAATAACTAGGCTGACCCCAGAGCCAAGAGCAGCAGCCCTGCTGCTGAAGACGCCCCAGGGATCACTTCTGCTGACTCAAATCTTTCCTCGGGGATTTAGAAAACAAATGAAGCTCTGAGAAGTGGGGCCACTGGGCGTCTACGAGGAGAGAGAGGCAACCCATCTCTCTGTTGTTTTTCTTCTTATATGTAATGAATTCAGTCCAATCTGGGGGCCCAGCTGCAGGATCCATGCAGAACTAACTCCCTTTGGAAGGAATTTCCCTGGGTTGGGATGAGGGGGGGGGGGGTTGTCCAGCAGGCCCAGAGAAACAAAAAACTGAGAAAAAGGATAATAAGGGAGAAAAATGCATTTAGGCATATATTTCTAAATGAAATACAGATGCGAACAAATTTCCATGCCAGCTCATCCGCTGTGGAAGAACAGGAGGAGCTCAAGGTAAACGACCAAGAAAATGACTCATCTGGGCAGGAGTAAGGAAAGAGATCAAGTGTTCCTGAATTATTAGTAACTCAAAATTCCAGCCGCATGCAGCAGCTTCAAAGCAGCACTCTGCAAGCTCTGACCTCCGGTGAATGCCTGACCCAGCGATGACTTTGGGTAACCAGAGCCAGGGTATTCTGGAGAATGTTTAACATGTCTAGCCCGCATATATTTGTTCATTTTTTTTTTTAAGGTCCAGAAATATGTTAACTATTTCAGAAACTAAAGTAGATGTTTGAAGAAGAATTTTCACTATTTGTCCCCTCGTTGCTACCTGAAGGGACGTATTTATCGAATGCTTACGGGAAGAGAAGTGACAAGCCACAGCCTCAACACATTACAAATAGCTAAGACGTGGCTGCCTCTCCTCCACACTTACAGCGTATGAAGCATAGAGAAGACCCAAGCATGAAAGGGAGGAGAAAGAGAAAGAAAAAAAAATCATAGAAGCCTTCAGAATTCTAGTACACACCTCTACCCCCCATCAAGACATAATCCAACACATTTTAAATATCTACTTTTTTTTTACTTTTAGTTATATGTATTTGTGTCTACATGTAGGTATGCACACATTTGCGGGTGCCTACAGCGGCCCGAAGAGGGAGAGGAATCCCCTGGAGCTGGGGTTGGGGGCTGTGAACGCTGGGAACAGAGCTAAGGTCTCTTTGGAGACCAGGAAGCGATCTTAATTGCTGAGCCATTTCTCCAGCCCAGCCTCTTCATTTTGACCAGCACCATTCAAAACTTGCCTAAAGTCAATGTAGAAGCCAAAGGGAGGGCACACTGTGCAGACACAAATAGAGACACTGGGTCAGGCTTGTTCCTGTGCACATAGGTAGCATCTGTTCAAAGTGCAGATCGCTCAGGAAAGTACATTCGTTTCTTCCAGACTTTGTCTAACATAAAGCCATGGTGAACTTTGCAATTGGAAGTGTTTGCTTTGTATTTTGACATATATTTTTGTATTTCCATGGTGGATTTCCTTGAGACACGCCACTGGTGGACAGAGATTTGCTGTTATGGATAATTGATACTATCACGGATAACTGATACTTCCAGGGTTTTGCTTCCTTGAGGAATTCTTGTCTTGGGTCTTTATTAGCGTCTTTATTAGCCTAGAGTTTTGGTTCTCTCAGAGCAACACAAAAGTGCACATGGCTGTCTGCCCAACTACTTCCTCAGCCAATTTCTCAGGTCACCTGGGATGAAGGCTATGAACTTCCCTGGGAGACGCCCATGGAAGGCAGGGACCAAGAATGGCAGCTCTCAATCACGAACACAACAGAGATTCACAGTGCAGAGCTGCTATTGGTATGTCTCACCACGAAGCAGCTCAGTTGACAGTTCAATCAGATAGATTCAGGGGCTCTACTTCAAATCGCATCCTCTTCTATGGGATTCCATTGCCTGGAACCATGGGTTGTCCTCACTGAATGGAGGAATGATGACACTGAAAAGAGACTGGGAAACTCAGTCCCTCCCTTGTCATAAAACAGTTATGGGATATTTACAAGGACTAAGGGACCTGATCTAGGTCATACCCAGGAGCAAACTCAGGGTCTGTGGATGCCTTTGACAAGCCCTTTCGGCAGAACACTCTTTATCGTATGTAGTCTTTTGGTAACTTGTGAATTAAAGAAGCTGAAGATGAAGTGCCGCTGCTGTAGTCAATATACATCCCTGTCGACTGTTGGAGCTATATGCATCATCACAGAGCCCACCCAAGCAAACGTGTTATTGGGAATCTTACTGGTGAAAAAGCACGGGGCAGAGCAGTCAAACTCTCAGATGCTCTGCAACGTAGGGCAGCCTTAAACTCACCACAGGAGTCCGGTTCCATGAATACCCAGAAAAGCAGATCCAGTGAGACATAACTAAAGTACTGCTTTCTTTATGTTACAATAGCCTTAAAGAAAAGCTATTTTCTCTCACTCAAAGAACACGCTCCACCTCCCGGTAGGGATACGCTTTTGTCTCCTCCCTTAAGACGTCAATCCTGGTGGGTCTGCCAATCATCTGATCAAAAGACCAGCCCTCCATAAGGTGGGTTTAACCTTACACCCTACCAAAGAGAAAGAGGAAGAATTGGCCCTTTAGTGAAATAATGGACTTTTCCTTCCCAGAATTCCTGCCCCGTGGCGCAGTCCTTATAAGCCATCATGAGGCTTAGCGGGCCTCATGCATTGAAATTCTTCTCGTCTCTCTTTTCTTTCTGATGATGATCGGGAGTCTAAGTGTGCTTTCTTGGGTACCCTGAACTTTCCTGTCTTTCTCTAAGACCTCCCTGTCCTGTGGTCACCATGTGGTGACCTCCTTGGCATGTGTCCACCATGGGGCTGACCTCCACATGCTGAGATCTACAGCTTGCCTGTCTTACCTGCTTCTTCTATACTCTAATGAAATCATCCTGGAGCTTCCGTTTGAATCTGTTTTATATTAATGAGACTAAGAACCCCAAGAGAAGACACCCCTCCCCAGCTGCCACTTAGTTGGATGTAGTGACTAAGTGATCTATTGGTCCTGGGAACATCAGGAAAAAAGCCGCCATGAGCAAATTGCTCATGGGGTGGGGGTGAGTAAGAAGTAGAGTAAATTTAAAAACATTTATAACACAGACATGGGGGAATGGCTAGAAGTGATATTGGTTAATGTATTTGTCTACATACAAATTTGGATCCCTAAATTGAAGACAGACTTCCAATCTGACAGAGATACCAAAAGTTAATATCAGAACAAAAAGAAGAGAGAAAGAACAGTCAAGGTTTGTAGCTTTAAAGACAGGAGGCGAAAACTTTGACAGATTTGGAAGAATAATACTTTTACAGAATTAAAAGAGAAATCTTAAACTTTAACCCCCCCAAAAAAATGTAAATCTTTTTATCTTTATTTAAATGAGGATCATTTCTGCAAGCTTGACTCTGGCTCTCTCCATCCCTAGTGTCTGGCATCCTCTGGCTTGGGAAAAAAGAGGCAGCTATTCTGTCCACAGGCCAGTCTGCACATTACCAAAATCTCCTTAAATCGGAGAAAATACAAGCTTGCTTTGGGAATGAATTTAGTGTGGAAAATTCTCCCTAATCCTCAGAAGCGGCACTAAGCCCCTTCAGCTTCAAACTCATACTCTATTTCTGGGCAAATGCATGCATTTCCCATCAGAAAGATTCCGCTAATTCTTTTGTCTGTTCCTTATACATCACCTATCCTCACAGCCTCTTTGTAAGATCACTAACTTCGCAAACCCAAGAGCCTAACTCAGGCACCAACAACACTGGGCTCACAAGAGGGTAGCGTTGAAAACTGACCTGGAATGAGTGAGGGATGACGAGATTTTCATAGGCAGGCACGCCCCTCTCAGTAACCGTCACAGGGTTCTAGACCAAACAACAGACAACCGAGTTTATGTTCTAAATCAGTTTCTCAGTCTCTACACTGGTTGATATTTCAAACCAGATAAGTCTTTGTTAATGAAGGACAGTCTTTGCGTAATAGAACTTTTAACAACATTGTGGTGCCCCCTATACCCACCATTGTTAGAGTATTCCAAGAAAACTTACCTCTGGGCATTGACAAATGTCTTTTTGTGGCCCCCCACATGACCCTTATTAAGAACTAATGGTCCAAACAGAGTGAGTGATAATGGTGTCTAGGAATCAGAATACTGGGACACTGTCCTTATCAAAATGAAAGCATTGTATGTGCTTGTATCTGTCTGTCTGTCTGCCTTTCTCTCTCTCTTTCTCCCTCTTTCTCTCCCTCTCTGCTCTTGACTGTGGATAGGATATGACTAACTGGTTCGAGCCTCTGATGCCTTGACTTTCTTCCTATGATGGACTATAACCCGGAACTACAAGCTAAAATGAACTCCCCCCTCCAGGCTGCTTTTTCTCTAGCTGTTTTATCACAGTCACAGAAGGGAAGCTAGAATACCACTTAAGCTATTTGGCCCAGTAGGTTGCAAGCCCATGATTACAGATTTTCTCATTAAAATAACCCCAACACTGCCAAATATATCAAATGCAGTCTTAGATTTCCTTTCTGCAACAACCTGATGGGACCAATGTGCAGGTGACATAATGTTAGGAAATAAAGTCAACCAAAGATCATCCAAGCATCAGATCACCTCAGACCAATTTTTTTTTCCCCACCGGAGACATGCTTTTGATCGCTTAATTATGTTTTTTTTTTCTTTTTAAGTGAGCTGGACTCAGAGAGAGTCACTGCCCATCGCCCTCAGATCTAGATACAATTCACTGCTTCTGAGAACATCTGGCCAGAGAACCGATGACTCAGTGCCAACACATTCCCACTGTAGGAAGAGACTTTGAGCCTGGTTGACTGGAGGTGAGTCACTGGGAATAGACTCAAGCAGGGAGAAGAAAAGCCATGTCTTACAAGGGCATGCAGTGCTTTCTTCGATTATCCTATCAGATTGCACCCCCAGTCAAAAGCTACAGTTTTCAGAGACATAGGACGGAGTGCGCCAACCATGCCACATACGAACATACCCACAGATTGTAGAACCTTTTAGAAGAACAACGGTGGGAAAGAATAGGTCTCTAACAAAGTGACATTTTTTTTTTTCTGGGAAAAGGTGAAGCCGAGTCATAAGGGGAGGGAGGGCCATCACTTTCATGTCTGACGCTCGCAGGCTGCACTAAAGAAAACATTTCTGGCATATTTTTAGACTTATTATGGCAAGGGGACCCTGCTGGGTCACATGGATAAGCTTGCCATCCAGTAAGAGTCAGAAGTGCAGACGAGAAATACCCTGGGAAAGTTCCTCTGCTCACGCTCATGATAGACGAGAACGCTGAGCGTTGCCTATAATTAAGATGAAAGGCATGTTCCCCTCCAATTTGCCATCCAGTGGCATGGTGAGCATTCCATCCTGGCTGCCGTGTCCCATTTCCTCTAATACAACACATTTTTTAAGGGAAGAAAAGGGGCGGGGGGAGGAGGGGACGTTGGTAAAATACACATTTTTACTCCCGTAAGTGTTTCATAGGAGGAGCTATTTCAGTTTGAACTATTTTTGACTTGGTTAAAAGAAAATATTTTTGAATTGCTCACTTCTTACAGGAACTAGAACACAAGGCTGACTGTCTTCAAAGTCTTGTTTGCGGCAGGTGCCCGTTGGTTTTGTTGGTGCCAAAGCATGTGGTGAATCAGCCTCAGGAAGGTTGGGTGGTAAGGTGGGAGCCCAGAAGTCCACATGTTTCCTTCACCATCTTGGGATATCAAAATCTGGCCAAGGATCCTTTGAGAAGACCGTAAAACTTCAGGCAGCCCTGGATTTCACGTGAAATGATGTGACAACTGTCCTTTCCCATAAGGGCACCTCCCTTTGTACCTCTCCTGAAACCAGAAAGCAAGTCTGGCCTGAGATCTTGACCTGTTTGCACGTGTATTTCCAAAAACACAGCTTACACATCTGTATGTATGAACACATAATTTGCAGAAGTATGCACATACAATTCATCATATTCTTACATACACATATATGTAAGCACCTATATCTACATCTGTATCTACGTCTACATCTGGATAAATAGATAGATAGATAGATAGATAGATAGATAGATAGATAGATAGATAGATTGCATTTTGCATTTATGGTGATGATGTATTTTAATCATCTAGAAGGGTCAATCAGTGGATTCCTGGGATAATACTTTTTAAACTTTAGATTTAATCTATTATTTCATTTAGTGTACTGGGCTATGTTTATACCGATGCTCATGAGTGCGGTGCTCATGGAGACCACAAGAGGGCATCAGATCCCGGAGCTGGAGTTACAGGTAGCCATGAGCTGCCTGGCTTGGGTGCTGGGAACCAAACTCAAGTTATCTGAGAGCACAGCAAGTGCCCCTAGCTGCTGAGCCATCTTGCTAGCCTAGGCAGCTTATTTTTCAATTAGAATAATATGTGTATAGGTGTTTTGAATGCATATGTGTATACCAAATGTACCTCCAGAGGTCAGAAGACATTAGATCTCCTGAAACTGAAGTTACAGTCAGTGATAAGCAGCCATGTGGGTACTGGGAATAGAATTTGCGTCCTAAGGAAGAGTAATAGCCAGTTCTCTTAAGCCATGTCTCCAGCCCAGAAAAATATATTCAAAGGAAATTATTTCACTCATAGGCCAGCATGATATGAGATATAAATTCAGTATCATTTTTCTTCTATGATGGTGGTATAGTGTGAAAGCCCGCAAAACAAACTATTCTACCCCCAAGAAAGCATATGTTAGAGGACTTCAAAGTTATGCCTCTGAACAAAATAGGTTATTTCTACAGTAGCCACATCCCATCTCCTCAAGGAGAGCTGACATTCGGTGAATAATTAGGTACTTTCAAACTTGCACGTGAAAAACTGAACCATGCATGTTGAAGTCTGGACTTTGCGGGGAGGTTTGATGCAGGGGATAAATCCACTGCATGCATGTTAATGCCACCCTTACTGAGTGCAGCAGACCCACTAATACATCTTCCCGGCACATCCAGAGCTATACATCAATAGAGTGCCAAGAGCCTTCTACCCAGTCAGCCCTGCTTTATTGTGACGCGTCTGAAGGTAACAGGCCACGTCCCCTCAGACCCTGGAGCTCTACTTGTCATCCAATTGCCTGCTGCACACAGACAGGGAATAACAAAAACAACCCTCCCACCTGCTCTGGATCACCCCACTTTGGCTCGCCCCTGAATGAGTCAGTAGTCTCCTATTCACACCCACCCATCGTCTGGGGCTTTGTAACGAACGTGGTTCTGTGGTCCAGCTTGGAGACCACCAGTCTCTGAACCATGAGCTGTCGGGAATTCCCAGACAGTCCTTCTGAGGATGAGCTATTTCGGTGTACTTACTTGGAGTGTTCGTCTTTATAATTTTGACCAGTAATCTATAAGAGAGAGAAGGAGGGAGGGAAGGAGAGAAGGGGAGATTGTTTCATAGTAAGATGTATTTTACGCAAGGCATTATTCACCAAGTGACTTCAGTGAGGTTAACCTTTAATAAGTTAATTATATAAAGAGACAAAGCAGGGCCTGATGGCACAGGCAAGCCTGTAATCCTAGCTACTTAAGAGAGGAGGAGACTAGAGGATTACAAGTTCAAAGCTAGCCTACACTAGAATTTAAGCTCAAAGCCAACCGGGGCAACTCAGTAAGACTCTGTTTCAAAAGAAAAAGAAAAAAAGAAAGAAAAGAAAAAAAAATTAAGGTCAGTATAGCTTTAGTGGCAGACAATGTTCGTCTAGCCTATATGAGGCCCTGGATTCAATCTCTAGCCCAGACAGTAAAGGGTTAAAGGAGACTATGAGAAAGTTATCTATTCTTTTCAGTTAGTGATCGATTGTCACAAGAGGGCAATGACTGCAACACAGCTATGTGAAATGTCAGTTCTGAGCCATTGGGGAAGGAAAGAAAAAGGTTAGAGCTAGCCTGGTGGCTGCATTGGCTTAGGGCTGGTCCTGGGAGGACAGAGGGACTCAGGCTAGCACACTAAGCAGAAAGACTATCACCAGACTTGAGCTAAAATTCAGTAAATACCCTCTGCCCAGGGTATGAGCTCCAGTTCCTATTGGCTACAGCACAAACCACTGTAAGAAAATTCCTTTTTTGCTTAGGCTCATTGCTCCTAAAGTATGCAAAGCTGGTCATTTACAACCCAGGACAAATGAGCCTCTCCGATTTACACACATCCCTGTGAACAGTGTCTGGGCTGGCTGCAGCCCAGCAGTGGCCGCCTTTAACGCAACTGGACTTAGCTGGCCTGTGCTTCAACCCCCTACCTTCAATGCCCCCCACCCCCAGGAGCCTTCAGTCACTCAACCGCAGTGAAGTTCACTTGCTCCAGGAAGGAAGAGAGAGAGATAATGAAAGCAGGGACCCCCAAATGCTTCGGAGAGCAAACGCTCTCCAGCAGCCAGACCACCCTCTCAGCAGGAATGCAACTGAGGCGTCCAGGACAATTGATTGTCGCCCTATGGAGTAAACTTGAAGATTTCTTCCAACCCTGCATGGGTTCGCTCCAAGTGCTTGTTCAACAGGAGAAAGTTGTGACCTTTGAATGAATTCAAAAGAGAATCCAAAAAAACGGTGTCGGAATCAGACGGAGGTTAAAAATCTAAAGGACGGAATCTGCCTCAAAATTCCATGTTTCAAATCGTCACCATCGCTGGTCTCAATGTCACTATTATTATCACCATTGTCATCTTCATCATCATTATCACCATCACCATCACCATCATCATCACCAAAGAAAAGAATCGAAGATAGTTTTCCTCTCACTAGTGTGGTACTATGTGGATTTGATTTTATATAAGCCACCTAAGTAATTATATTTTTCATAATCATTTAGTAGAAGGAAAAAAGACTCCACGGGGCTAACAATGTTGTAGCACATGGAGATGTTGGGTCTTGAAGGAGGAGGTCTAGATCAAGAGAACAGGCGGTTAAGAGGTCTCCGTCCTCAGAAGAAAATTAATTCTGATGAGGGTGTACTCAGGGAGAACCTTTCAAGCTTTTCTCAATGCGCTTGGAATATTTTTGTTTGAAGAGCGGAAACAGTGGAGGGGAGCTACAGATCCTTTTTTTTTTTTTAATGGAAGTGGGAAGAGAGGAACATCCTTCCAAAAGTGACTGTGTGCGAAATAGAAGCTATCCTTACCGCGTGTGCAGTTCTTACTCATTGACTTTTCCTTTGTTCGTTCGTCTAGTAGGAACACAAGCTTTCTGCGCCTCAAATAAAAGGCCTGAAGTAAGTAACTCAGAAGAAGAAGAAAAGGAATTTTGGCTCATTATGTCAAAGGTAAGTCCATGGTCGACTGAGCCACTGAACTGGGGTCTATAAGATAAAGCAGACATTATGGTAGAGTGCTAGAGGGTGGAGCAAAGATGCTCAGCTGCTGGTGAGCAGGAGGAGGGCCAAGTCCCCATATATCTTTCGAGTGCACATGGCCTACTTCTACAAGGCCTCCGAGCTCCTAAAAGTTTCATCTATCCCTGATAGCCCCCACAGGTTCGCCTTGAGCACACACACAAGTAGACAAGTTAAGCCCAACTACAGTAGGCTGCGCAGGAGAAGCAACCCCGTGGAAATGACCCCGATGACTGTAGCTGACACCTAGTGGTTATATACCACCCTTGGCACAAGCAGATGGTTTTGTTGATCTTTAAGAATGGGAGAAAGTCCTAAGTATCCTCAGGATAGCTCGATATAGACTCAAAGCCAGTAAGATGGTTGCTGAAAAGCAACCAGACTCGGAGTTGTAAGAACCAGGATGGACTTGGCATTTGGGAACGTGGAGCTTTCCAGCCTGAAGCAAGCCCCATGGGGTTGGCAGTGGTGAGCACAGGAGAAAGGAGAGATGTGAGCGAGGGTAGAGCAGAACTGGGGGTGAGATTTCCCCAGCTGGTGCCAAGACGGGGCTGTTACCAGGTATCTGTCCACAGAAGCCCGGTGCCAAGCAGGGAGAATGCCTGTCAGAGTCTGGGAACTGAGAAGGAAGGCAAGGCGGGAGCCTGGAAAGTAGGTCAACACAGTGACTCACTATGGAGGGGCTGAGCAGGAGACCAGCCACAGCATGACCAAAGGTGGAAGGCCTGGGAGTCAGAGTGGCAGCACGGTGTTGATGGGCTGGCATGAGAATGTGCTGGAAACTACCCCTTCCCTGCTACAAGCCCTCTGTGCTGCTGCTTTCCTGGCAGCCATAGATAGCCCAAGCGGCAGCTAGCCAGGGCAGTTGGGTGCTATATGTAAATGTGTCTCTGTGTCTCTGTGTCCTCTCTCTCTCTCTCCCTTCATCTCTCTTTCTCCCTCCACCTCTGTCTCTGTCTCTCTGTCTGTCTCAGTCTCTGTTTCTGTCTCTCTCAGTCTGTCTCATTCTCTCTGTCTCTCCCTTCCTCTCTTTTTCTCCCTCCATCTCTCTGCCTCTGTCTCTGCCTCTCTCTGTCTCTCTGTCTCTCTATCTGTGTGTGTGTCTGTGTCTGTGAGTTTATCTCTGGGTGTGCATCTGTGTGTATGTCTGTCTGTGTATGTTTGTGAGTGTGTCTCTCTCTGGGTATGCATCTGGGTGTGTATTTGTCTCTATATGTATGTGTGTGTCTGTAACTTTGGGTGTGCACAAGTCTGTTTCTGTGTGTGTGTGTGTGTGTGTGTGTGTGTGTGTGTGTGTGTGTGGTGTGTGAGTAGTGGGGTGTGTACATGTGTGTACATGTGTGTACATGTGTGCACATAGGCATGTAGGGCCCAGACATCAATGAAGACTGTAACTTACCTGCTGCTTTCTATTTGCTGGTCTTTTTTTTTTTTTCAATTTTTAAAATTGATTTAAGTTTTATTGCATTATGATGAGAAAAGATACATAATTTCAATTTATCTGAATTTGTTAACATTTAAAAATATATTTTAAGTAAATAGAATTAAATCACATCCTTCTTTCCCTTTTGTACCCCAACTCCTCCCCTTCAATACCTACCATACCTTTCAGGGTTTTTTTTTTTATCATATTCTTTAAAATTTATAAAATATTGTAAAAATGAATATTTTAAAAGTTGTTTGATATAAAACAAAAATCAATTAAACAGTACTATATAGATGCTTGTCTACAGCGATACTGAAAATACATACATTTTTCTTGATATAAATTTTAAATAACTCCAAACATATTAACTATGATATTTTTAAATAAAAAATCTTGGCTCTTACTGTGGTACAAACCCAAAGTAACAATTTTTAGACATTGGAGTTCATTGTAATAAGGCTGTACTTCAATGACCCTCACATCACCAAAGGATTTTACCTCCATCATAGCTAAGCTAAGAATTTACAGTTGTTCTGCTGCATCAAGGAATGAATTGTACGCTCGATTTTTTAGATACAGATTTCCTGCTATGGTCAAAGCTATTTGACTTGAGTGAGTGACTTTATTCTCAGCCCACAGAGAACAGGTTACATTCATTTAAGAAATGGTGTGTGTATTAAGATAGTCTATCCATAAAGTCATTCACCAACTGTTTCAATGAACAATGGTTCTGCTTGGAGGGTGGCACAGACATGTGAGGGTGAGAATCTGGTTCATGGGCTGTGATGATTTTGAAAAGCATTCATCTCAGAGAAAGAGTAACTTATAAAGTCCTTTTCTTCAAAATTGGGAAAATAATTAAGACAGGGTCTCACACTGGTCTGGACCTCACCCATTAGGCTGGCTGGCCATCGAGCCCTGTCTCCATCTCCCCAGGACTAGGATTACAATCACAAGACACAGCATGCAGACTGTTTAATATAGGTTCTGGGGCATTGAATTCCGTTCTTCTTGCTTGCATGGCACGCACTTTGCTGCTAATGCAGTGCTCTCACGACAGACAGCCCATGATGAATGCACTTTATATGATTTTACCAAATGAGATCTGTGCCAGATTTACTGGAGTTGAACAAATAGGTTCAATTGGCTTGGTACTGTGTCGGGTGGAGGAGCTACAAAGACCACAGACAGGAGGAGAGTCTGGCTTAGATGTGCCTAGCCATGACAAAGCACGGGGCTGAGTCATCAAACAGCTAACTATGGAGAAAACTGCTATACATATATTTACAGGTTGCTTTTGCTTTTTCTTTTTTCTTTTTTAATTTTGTTTAGACTTCTTCTATTGGATATTTTCTTTATTTACATTTCAAATGTTATCCCCTTTCCAGGTCTCCCCTCAGGAACCCCCTATCTTATCCCCCTCCCCTGCGTCTATGAGAGTGCTCACCCATCCACCCACCCCGACCCACTCATACCTTCCCACCCTGGCATTCTCTTACACTGGGGCATCAAACTCCCTCAGGCCAAAGGGCTGCTCCACCCATTGATGTCCAACAAGGCCATCCTCTGCTACATATGCAGCCAGAGCCGTAGGTCCCTCCATGTGTACTCTTTGGTTGGTGGTCCAGTCCATGGGAGCTTGGTAAGCAGGGTCTGGCCAGTTGACACTGTTGTTCCTCCCATTGGGGCTGCAAACCCCCTTAGCTCCTTCAGTCCTTTCTCCAATTTCTCCATCGGGGACCTCTCACTGGGGCCAATGGTTGGCTGTGAGCATCTGCCTTTGCATATTTGTCAGGCTCTGGCAGAGCCCCTCTCTGGGGACTGCCATATCAAGCTCTCATCAGCAAGCACTTCCCAGCATTCACAATCGGCGATTGTATATGGCGCAGATCCTCAGGTTGGGCAGTGTCTGGATGGCCTTTCTTTCATTCTCTACTCCACATTTTGTCTCCACATTTCCTCCTGTGAGTATTTTGTTCACCCTTCTAAGAAGCACTGAAGCATCCATTCTCCCTTCTTCTTGAGCTTCATATGGTCAGTGAATTGTATCTTGGGTATTCCTAACTTTTGAGCTAGTATCCACTTAGTGTGTTCTTTTGTGACTGGGTTACCTTACTCAGGCTGATATTTTCTAGTTCCATCCACTTGCCTGAGAATTTCATGAAGTCATTGTTTTTAATAGCTGAGTAGTACTCCATTGTGTAAATGTACCACATTTTCTGTATCCGTTCCTCTGTTGAGGAACATCTGGGTTGTTTTCAGCTTCTGGCTATTATAAATATGGCTGCTATGAACATAGTGGACCATGTGTCCTTATTACATGTTGGAGCATCTTCTGGGTATATGCCCAGGAGTAGTATAGATGGGTCCACAGGTAGTACTATGTCCAATTTCCTGAGGAACCTCCAATCTGACTTCCAGAGTGGTTGGACCAGCTTGCAATCGCCAACAATAGAGGGAGTGTTTCTCTTTCTCCACAACCTCTCCAGCATCTGCTGTCACCTGAGTTTTTGATCTGAGCCATTCTGACTGGTATGAGGTGGAATCTCAGGGTTGTTTTGATTTTCATTTCCCTAATGACTAAGGATGTTGAACATTTCTTTAGGTGCTTCTCAGCCATTCAAGTTTCCTCAGTTGAGAATTCTCTATTTGGCTCTGTTCCCCATTTTTAGTAGGGTTATTTGGTTCTCTGGAGTCTAACTTCTTGAGTTCTTTGTATATATTGGATATTAGCCCTCTGTTGGATATAGGATTGGTAAAGATCTCTTCCCAATCTGTTGGTTGCTGTTTTGTCCTATTGACAGTGTCCTTTGCCTACAGAAGCTTTACAATTTTATGAGGTCTCATTTGTCAATTCTTGATCTTAGAGCATAAGCTATTGGTGTTCTGTTCAGGAAAATTTCCCCTGTGCCTATGTGTTCAAGGCTCTTCCCCCACTTTCTCTTCTATTAGATTCAGTGTATCTGGTTTTATGTGGAGGTCCTTGATCCACTTGGACTTGAGCTTTGTACCAGGAGACAAGAATGGATCGATTTCACTGGACAGTGGTGTTGCATGCCTTTAATCCCAGCACTTGGGAGGCAGAGGCAGGCAGATTTCTGAGTTCGAGGCCAGCCTGGCCTACAGAGTGAGTTCCAGGACAGCCAGGGCTACACAGAGAAACCCTGTCTTGAAAAACCAAAAAATAAAAAAGTAAAAAAAAAAAAAAAAGAATGGATCAATTTACATTATTCTATATGTTGACTGCCAATTGAAACAGCACCATTTGTTGAAAATGCTGTCTTTTTTCCACTGGATGGTTTTAGCTCCTTTGTCAAAGATCAAGTGACTATAGATATGTGGGTTCATTTCTGGGTCTTCAATTCTATTCCAGTGATCTACCTGCCTCTTCACTGTACCATACAGTTTTTATCACTATTGCTCTATAGTACAGCTTGAGGTCAGGGATAGTGATTCCCCAAGAAGCTCTTTTATTGTTGAGAATAGTTTTGCTTTTTCTTTTCATTGCTGAAGAAAAGAATGGGAGGAAGTCTACAGTCCATGAACCTGGCAACTTAAAAGTAGTAGAATTCTCCGAGCTGAGAGGATACAGAGAAGAAGAAGGAAAATCAGTTGTCTTATTTTTTGAGGGGTGAACACGGGCCTTAGCCATAAGTGACTTAGCTCCAGGGGCCTGGAATTCTCACGAGGCTCCACCCTTAGAACTATGAGTCTCCTGAGAGGTTAGCCAATCCCCAAAGGCCTGCCCTGAACACAGACACACTCTCAATGACTCGTGCTTAACGACTCAGCACATTGGATTGACAAATACACATAAAGACATATGTGTAGCGATTATAGTTTAAGGAGTAAGAAGTCGTGGATTTGAGAAGATTTGAAGACACAGGAGGAACAGGAGAGAGGGAATTGGAGGGTGTGGGGATGAGGTAAATATAGTTGCCATATATAAAATTTTCAAAAAGTAGATAACTTTAAAAAGGTAGAAAATGGCAGCTTCTCCACCCCATGATTTTATACAGAGCTAATAGTCTTTTAGCCTTTTCTCTTATTCATAAAGACACACTTGATTCAAACGAAAAAATTCTGAAGGTGTCACTGAGAGGTCAGGGGAGGACTAAACAGCAGCAGCATCATTTTGGTTCCTTCATTACCTAGAAGGCCGACTAATGGGTTAGTGGAGAGCTCAGACAGAGGAGAGAGACTCTTCCTTGCTTCACCTCCACGCTGGATGTGGAAGTTCAGAGACGTTCACATCTTGGTGATTTGTATGTCCTTCCCCTATAAAAAGTGAATTCTTCAACCTCTCAGTGTCATTGGGCAGTTTCGGGAATTCAGTGTGTTAACAAGAACTCAGAATACGATCCCTCATGTATTTGGTAGTCCACGGTACTAGCTACCGTTGGTTGAGGACTGAGCCTAGAGCCATAGGCTCTTGGCATGTCACTATGAACAAGGAAGCTGTCCAAGAACTCACTTCCTAGGGACCGGCAAAGGCAACTGAACAGATCGGTAGAAATATGTTATGATACCCTACAGGAGGAAGAAGAGAGGAGAGGGAGGGTGGTGGGTGAGAGAGCCGTGGTGATGATGACCCGAAGACTCGAAGCTGTGAGAGCAGCATGTGGATTATGAGTGAACAAGACTGGGAGCTCTGGGACAAGGCAGAGTGTCTAGTGACAGTCACACCAAGGTGAGAAGACAGGACTGGACTACCAACATTTTACCAGGGCCAAGACGCCTGTTTGGAGACTTTGAAGTTGGATGTGTCCTAAGGAAAGACGCACTCTTTCTCTTCATCCAACGGTACGATTCACGGCCGCGTGTCTGATCGCGCCTCAAGTCCAGCTGCTGCCGCCTGAGCCAGTACCATCTCCTGCCTAGAAGTCTTAGAAATCACTCCTTTGCTTAGGCTCTCGTTCCCCTCAGCGACACAAGCTTCCACACAGCAGCAAGGAGCTGAGTGTAAGTCGGCAGAGAGAAGGGCCTCTGATTTCCCACTGACTGCGCTCAGTATGAACACACCCCTCACAGGTCTCCCCTCACAGGTCTCCCCTCACAGGTCTCTCAGGCCTCACAGGAGCTGACTAGTGATCCCCTTACCTAAACTTTTTTCTCCCCTCTTGCTCACGAGTCACACTTGGTCCCTTGCAAAGGGTAAACTTATGGATTGAATATGAAATGCCTCCACAGGCTCGTGTGTCGGGTACCTGATACCCAGGTGATGGCATTACTGTGAGAGACCGTGCAAACCTTAGGAGGGAGGCTCTTAGCTGGAAGAAGACCATGGAGGTCCCCACCCTCGCCTGACTCTTGTTTGCTAGGAGGTGACATCTCTCTCCCACAGACCTTCCCCACAAAGCTACTCTTCCCAAACACGTGGGACCAGTCAACCAGGGACTAAATCGTCTCAAACTGTGAGCCAAGCTAATTCCAATTGTCTCCAGAAGGCTCATTGTCACCCACACAGGTGAGGTCTGACATGCGCACATCTAGTCTCTTGTACCTCATCCCATCCACTGATGGAAAACATCATTCCACTGACACTTTGCAAACCTCTCTCTTCCTCGCCCGTGTCTATACTTGAGAACCATCATATGAATAGCCAATCCCCGGTGGCCTTAGATTCCAACTCAGGATGTTTTCTGCACTGACACAGTACTCATTTTTTTTCTCTCCAATGAACTTAACAACTAGCGGAGATCACGTTCAGTATTTGTTAATAAGCATGATAGATTTGAATGTCATGGGTAGTATCCACCTCTGCAGCCAGACCACTTTCGTTCAGCATTGAGAAAACTCGCCCCTTTCTTCCTTTTGAGAGAGACGTAAGTGGATTTGAGAGCAGCTGGCACAGCCACTTTTGAATGTGGGGTGTTCCTAAACTTGGGCATTCCTCCGTTGTGATATAAACCCACTGGGAACAAGAAGAACTCATGAGGACGTAAAGTCCACTCTGTGGCTGAGGATGTTCTGGCCTCTGACCCAGAAGTCTCAGATCCCATGACCCTGTGGCAGGTGACTCGGCAGCTTGAACCAGAGAACTTGTCAAGATTCTCACACTGAGGAGGATGGTCAACCTCTCCTCTTATTTTCTGTAGGTCTAGCAACTAGCCGGAAAAAAAAGACAACTGCCTGTTTGACAGCTGATTGGCTGTTTAAGAGCATGCATCCTAGCCCTTTGCTCAAAGTAAATGTCTACTGACAGTTTAAACTTTTTGTTTTTCCATCACGCGGTTGTATTGAATGAATACTGACCCCCCCGCGCCACTACACAAAACATAATAATAGTAATAGTGAAAAGATAACATGCCCAACTCAGCGAAGTGAAGAATACACTATGAAGCGTTGCTCCACTTTAGCACTGAGGTTAGCGTGGAAGAGCCACACAGGTGCACTCTGCTTCATGCAGCGGAACCCACGTGGTCAGTCAGAGACAGGAGCAGCATCCCGGACAGCTCCGATGACCCTGCTGTGATCTTCTCAAGCTTAGGAAGGCTGGCCTGGGGGACGTTTCCTGCCCGCTCTTCCTCCTATTGTAAAGGTCAGCTTCTTCTTCAAAGGGGGACTCTTGTAATTTGAGAAACAATATTTCTTTAACCTGTCAATAAGCCTCAGTGAGTGCTAGACACTCAAAGAAACATGGAGTCCCATAAACCAGGCGTAAAACCGTTAAAAGTCATAAGCCCTGCTAGCAAGCAGTTACATTTTTAAAAATCCATATTTCTCTTGAGACGTGAAAGATGGCCCTGAAGTTATGAATTTTTACCAGTCTCGCAGAGGGCTGGACTTGGGTTCCTATACCCCACCAGGAGGCTCGTAACTGCATATAACTCTAGTTCCAGAGGATCTCATGGCCTCTTCTGGCCATTGCAATCTCACATCGCGCATGCAGTTCACAAAAACTCATATGGGCACACACACACATACATTTAAAAAATTAATTTTATCTTTTCAGACTTGCAATTTCTTAACCATTTCTAATAACAACCTTTAGAATAAATGTGGGCAGAGCTAGTATATTTTATATTACTGAAAACTGGCGAAACATCAAAGACAATTGAACATGATCATGATTAGACATAGAAGAGTCTGTGGGCCAATGATGTCTGGCTGAGTAATGAAGTCATGCACATCATGAGTTATCGTATCTCCGTCCCATTAAAACATATTGTTCTTTTCTCTGCTCCAGAAAACTTGTTCACTAATTGTACTCTTTTAAATGAGATTCACACAAAATTTTCACTTTAGTTTTCTAGCTCAGAGTCAAATACAAATGCATATAGTTTGTAAAAATGTAAAAAAGAAAAGTTGATGTTCCTGATTGGTTAATCGGTCAAACGTTAAAATGCCCTTGTTAAAATTAAAGGTATAATAAGAAGCATTTATCTTTCTAAAACCTAAATAAAAAATCCTGAAATTAAAATACAAAAATAGTTTGAAAATACAACCAATTGTTGGGTTTTTTAATAAGAAACTCCTTACAAGCCTAGCCTTCAAGAATCACTTAGCTACCTATGAGAAGATTCGCTTTCGTATCTGATATACACCATGTCTAGATTTACATCTTACATCCAATTTCAACAGTAAGTTGAAGCAACACACTCCAGTGCAGGAGAGAACCTGACTGTGTTGTTTTAATTATGAGAAGAAAAAAAAAAGAAAAAAGAAAGATACAAAATGCCATTCTTCGCATGCTTTCTCTGACTACAAATCTAATCCTCTCTTAAAAAGAGCTCCATGGGGTGGACAGACAGCTCAGCAGCTAAGAACAGTCTACTGCTCTTGCAGAGACTCTTAGTCGGGTTCTCAGAACCCACATGGAAACTCACAACCTACTGTAATTCAAATTGCAGGGTGTCCCACAATTCAGCATTTACTAGCACCTGCGGACCCCTGCAGACATGTGGTACACATGACCGCACGCAGGTTCACACACATGCACATTAAATAGAAATGAAGATACGAAGACGGACTTCCCTGTAGAACAGTGTATCTGGCTGTATTCAACACTGACATCATGTTTTGAATGTAGGTGTGGGTAGGTGTGTAAAGACACAGTGACAAGACTTACAAAGATGAATCTTTGTTCTTAGGGAGGTTATACTGCTATTTATTGACTCTAATCACCTGCTCTTTCCCATCTGTGTTATATAGGACATGTTCCTTCATAAACTCCTTCCACCTCGGCCCAGGATCTTCCTCTTGTTCATCTCCGTCTCTTCTAAGCTCCCTGGCGCATGCCCACTTGTGGTCCTAACCCTTGGAGGCTGAGGAGAGGTCCACTTGGGCTACAAAGTGAGACCCTGTGTCACCAAACAAAAGGAATTTCATTAAGTTATACATCCTGTCAGTGTGCTTGGCTTTGGGGTTAGGCTTGGCAGTTTTCTGTGGTCAGGGGTACTTCAGGGTAGATACTTCCTAAAGTGGATGAGAATGAAAACGGGGCAAGTTTCCTTTGTGCCTCGTGCCCAATCTCCCGTCTCAAGGGAAGATGACTGCTTTTTTTGGTTGGTGGTAGTTATTTATTTATTTTAGTTTTTTGTTTTTAAATTTTATGTGTATGAGCATTATTTTCTGCGTGTAGCTAAGTGTGCTGAAAGTGTGGCTGGTGCCCATGGAGGCCAGGAGACGAGTGATGGGTCATTTAGGATTGGAGTTGGAGACTGTTGCAATGTACCATGTAGGTGCTGGGAAGTGAAGCCATGTCATCCGTAAGAGTGGCGAGTGCTCTGGATGGCTGAATCACCTCCTTGGGATTTTACTTTAGACTTTGCACCAAAGTAAAACAGATCCTTGTACGTAATGTCGTATGTGCTTCGTGACACATAACAGGCTACCTTTTGTTAGACATTAGCCCTTAGTATAAACTCATTGGACTGATATTTCTTATTTGGTACTTACAATATCAATATATTTCAGTTCGGAAGAGCTTTCCGTTGTAAAATACTTTGCCTCTGACAAGATTAATTCAAATATGTCTAAATAACTAAAAGCAAGTATGTCACTTACAAACACTTGCGAATGTTACCTTTCTCTCAGCCTGGCTTCACCCTCCCCAGTCCCCAAAATTTCCCGAAAAGAAAATAATAATAATAATAACAACAACAATAATAATAATAATAACAACAACAACAACAACAACAACAACAATAAAGTATCACCAGTGGAGAAAATGCCCAACTAAGGAATGCCTGTATACTGAAGTCACAAGGCTCCAGGGGAAATTACTGAAACCTGGGAGGGAAATCCAGCTCTGCTCACTCTATAGAAGGATTTCTGACACTTTTGTGGCTGACACAGCTTCAGCAAAATTGTGAATAATGGGATGCATTGTTGCTGGTGTTTTTAAAAATAAGCGGTTGTCTTAACGCTGACTTCTCTATCAAAAAAGGTTTAAACAGAAAGTCATTGGCCACACCTCCACTTCCGTGTTTGAAATCACACTCTTACTGTCCTCGGGGTACTTCAGCTGCCTTGACTGGCAATGAGAGCCATTTTAAAGCAAGACTTTTGGGATTCCAGAGGAGCCTATGAAAGAAGCCGGCTTTGTCCTGGTGGCCTTCTGATCCAAGTCCTGGCAGCACAGACAGAATTTCGGATTTCAAAAGACACCATTATCCTCTAAGGACACCAGGCTTCACCAACTCCCACCACCGTCTCCACTCACTGCCAGAGAGGAGCGGGTTACTTTTCGACATCTAGGTCAGAGGCAACAACGTGCCTCAGCACTGTCCTGCGTCAGCCATTGCTGTAAAGAAACTTCATATTCCCATCAGATAAATAACAGAAGGCACCTGGCTGCTTGGTCATTCGAGCTCCAACTTTTCACAAGCTCTTGAGGGACATGAGAGAAAATGATGGATGTGATTACAGAAGATGGATGATAGCTCGGGAGAACGGCAGCTAGGTTCGCGTACTCGGCAGGGCACCTTAAATGGAGTGTTTTGTTTGCATGGATTTTAAAAGCATATCCATCTGTTGGGGTTGAGACGTGGGTGCACGCAGCCGCTAGCACTGTGCTGTGCTTCTGAGGTCAGGCTGATGAAACTGGATGGAGCTACAGATTTAGAGCTAAGGGCCTTGACGGCCAAACTTATGCCCTTTAAATCTGTCATGTTTAGCGAGTATCAGCAAAAAAAAAATGAACTTTGAGTTGTCTCATGGAGTCAATTTGTTTTCACGGCTGCGTTACGCTTCTGTCCCTCCCACTGGCAGGATCCGTAGGTCCTTCAGTCTCTGTACCTCAAACCTCCCCAGCACGTGCAGCCAATAGCAACCTTCTCTTCTGCAAGCCCTTTGCCTCCACTGATGATCAGTGGAAACTGATCATCAATCCTTTGTTTTAGTTCTGATATTTTTGTTGTTGTGTTGTTGTTGTTGTTGTTGTGATTGTTGTTGTTGTTGTTGTTGTTATAAGTATGGGTGTCTGCTTATATATGTGTCTGGGTATCACATGTATGACTGGTGCCACGGAGGGCAAAAGAGGATGTCAGATCCTGTCTTAGTTAGGGTTTATTGCTGTAAACAGACACCATGAGCAAGACAACTCTTATAAGGACAACATTTAATTGGGGCTGGCTTACAGGTTCAGAGGTTCAGTCCATTGTCATCAAGGCAGGAGCACGGCAGCATCCAGACAGGCATAGTGCAGGAGGAGCTGAGAGTTCTACATCAACATACATACATACATACATACATACATACATACATACACATGTATATAATGTTGGGAAGCAAACCTAGGGTCCCATGTATAAACAGACAAATATCCTACCACTGGGCTACCCTTTCATTGTCTGATATCTTTAGATTAAAAACCGAAACCTAAGGAATAAAAATAACGATTGGTTGGTAGAGCATTTAATTAGCATACATGAATCCCTGAGTTCAGTTTTCTGCAGAGCATAAAACTAGGTACCTTGACACACACCTATGATACCAGGACCATGGAGCTGAGACCAGGAGGGCCAAGAGTTCAGGGCCAGACTAAGCTACAGGAGACTTTGTGTCAAAAGAAGAAACCTCACAAAAAGTCCTCAGTAGATGAATGGGTGAATGAATGAATGAATAAATGAATGAATGAATGAATGAATATGTTTTTCCACTTAGTTTAAGTAGCAACATTTTGTCATCATTTGCTTTAACAAATATCGCATCCATCAGAATCTGTATTGAGGCTGAGGTATCAGAAACACACATTCAAACTCACTTCCTCCTTTGCTCTCATTTTCTGGCCAGATGCCATGGTGAAACCAGTCCACACCTCTGAGACCAAGCTCCCTCGCCTTTGAAGGAGGGCAGCAGGTTCTCTCCACAGGAGCAAGAGCACTAAAGTCTGAGTGTCATGGCTGCCGTTTGCCCCTCCCCTCGCCCACGCCCCGTGCATGCTGATTTTCTTTTTTCACAAAAGCTGAATTGAGACCTAAGCTGCCAATTCCAACACGGACAATATAAAATAGGGATTTAAAACATATTAAGAACTTTGTGGAGAATGACTAGATTTATTACGGCTAATATATTTTCAGTTGTTCTTATTGTCCTTTCTAGGCTTTAGATCTGAAGAAATCACTGCTCCAGAACTGGATCAGTGGAGATCGGTGCCCAGGCTCTGAACTTTTCAATGTGTTTTGGCAACATGTGTCTCTGCTTCTTCTGTCATTTTTACATAAATATGATATGTTACTACACAAATACATTCAAGAAAAAATATAATCAGAACCTACCACGTGTGAATTTTCTCTTTCTTTTTGCATGTGTATGTGCTTGTTTGTGCATGTGTGCATAGATGTGTGTGTGTGTGTGTGTGTGTGTGTGTGTGTGATTGTACATGTGTGATTAAGTTGTAGGGCCACTGAATAGATAATAACCCTGGGTGTCTTTCCTCAGGCAGTGCCTACTTTTATATTTTTGAGACAGGTTCTTTTATAGACTTGGAATTCACCAAGTAGGCTAAGCTGTCTGGCCAGTGGACTCCAGGAATCTGCCTGTCTCTGCCTCCCCAGTGCTGGGGTTATAAACACATGCCACCACAGTAGGCTTCTGACTGTAGGTTCTGGGGGGTCAAACTCAGGCCGCAGTGCTGGTAAAGCGGGCACTTGCTACGGAGTGAGCTTTCGCCCCCCACATCCATGCATGGGCCTCCGTAGGCATCCCTAACCAGCTTCCACAGGCCCTGGGCTTCCCAGCTAATCCCTTGTGCTGTGTTCAGTTCAGTTTTCTCCTTTGCCCAGTGAACAGAATCCACTTTATTAACAATGTGAGACTAGAATTTACAGTAAGTCTGATGCACTACCTTTTCATTCATAGAAATTTACAAAATAAAGGAATTTTAATCCCTGTTTGTTTCCCAACCTTCCTCAATAGCTCATTTTCTTGTTGTTGTTGTTGTTGTTGTTGTTGTTGTTGTTGTTGTTGTTGTTTCTCAGAAATGTAGCAGGACACCAAAAATGAGAAACATGGCAGCAAGGCCAATGAGGGAACTTCAGGGTTTCCCAAAT
>JADRCD010212086.1:0-12424 GCA_019843815.1 Montemys delectorum | reverse complement strand
TTTTTTTTGGAGATAGGGTTTCTCTGTGTAGCCCTGGCTGTCCTGAAACTCATCAGTAGACCAGGCTGCCTGGGTCCCAAGTGCTGTGATTAAAGGCGTGCGCCACCACCTGTCTTAAAAAAATAAAAATAGCCCAGGCGGTGGTGGCGCACGCCTTTAATCCCAGCACTAGGGAGGCAGAGGCAGGCAGATTTCTGAGTTCGAGGCCAGCCTGGTCTACAGATGAGTTCCAGGACAGCCAGGGCTATACAGAGAAACTCTGCCTCCAAAAAACCAATAATAATAATAATAGTAATAATAATAATAATAATGATAAAATAATAGAAGCAGTGGCCTTTGTATGAGAAGACCCAATTCAGTTTTCTTCTCTCCTCCTTCCCTCCCTTTTTCTTCTTCTCTCCCTCTCCTTTTCCCTTTGATCTCACAGGCTGGCCTCGAACTCACACTGATTTGCCTGCCTTTGCTTCCCCAGTGCTAGAATTAAAGGCATGCACCACCGCATCTAGCTTAATTAAATTCTCTTAAAATAACACTTCCTAGTTTCCCACGTCATGTATATTAATTTTCTGGTTTTGTTCTGAGGCAAAGTTTTACTGTACAGCTCTAGTTGACCTGGGACTCCTCATGTGTACCAGGCTGGCCCTCAAATTCAGATAACTGCCTTCCATGTACTAGGATTACAGGAATGAGTCACCATAGTGGAGTAAATTACTGTACCACCAAGCTGACAACTTCCCACAAATTTATCATGGCAGAGTTCTGTAAGGCCAGAAGTCAACATCTGTCTTTCTGAACTAAAACCAAGGTTCTAAGTTCCTCTTTCTCTAGAGTCAGTTTCTTTACCTTTGTCATGTGAGAGCCCACCTGTATCCCTTGACTCTGCGTGCCTTCCTCCACAAAGCCAGCATGTCTATCTTTTAAACAAGAGGCATACTTTCTTTATATTTTGTAGGTCAGACCAATCACCCCACATCTACCTATTTGTCTACATGCCTCAGTATTATACTAAGTCATTTGCACAGACTATATCATTCAAAGACTTACCCTACAGGATCAAGTATTTCCTTAGGCAATAAAAATACAAATTGTAACATATTTATTATGTTACTTTTATGAAATCAGGATAGATTACTGGTGTCACTATGATAAAAGATTTTTTTGTTGTTGTGGTTTGTCTGGTTTTTTTGTTTTGAGGCAAAGTTTCACTGTGTAGCCCAGGCTGGCCTGGAACTAACTCCCTTTGTATAACCAGGTTGGCCTGAACTCACAGAGACTGTCTTCCTTGGCCTTCTAAGCACTAGGATTATAGATGGGAGCCACTACTTGGATAATATACCAAGTTATCAAATTCCTATAGGAGTCCTGATAAATAAAGTACTGCATTAAAAGGTAAGTGCTCATGCCTGGCAGTGGCGGCACAAGCCTTTAATCTCAGCACTTGGGAGGCAGAGGCAGGCTGATTTCTGAGTTCGAGTCCAGCCTGGTCTACACAGTGAGTTCCAGGACAGCCAGGGCTACACAGAGAAACCCTGTCTCCAAAAAACAAAACAAAACAAAAAACCCAAAACAAACAAACAAAAGAAGGTAAGTGCTTAGAGGGCTGGAGAAATGGGCTCAGCAGTTTGGTTCCAAGCGCCTGGCCGGGTACCCTCTTCTGGCCTTTGAAGGAACTACAAGCAACAGCGTTCCCAACCCTAAAGGCAGGCAGGCAGGCAAAGCACCCTCCCCCAACCCCTACCCACATTTTTTTTTTTTAAAGAAAAAAAGATTTATTAGCAGACCACACACCTAAGGGGCTTGAATTTCTGTAACTTTTTTTTTCTTCATTTTCTGCATTTTTCCATAGATGTTTTTGTTTTTGTTGTTGTTTTGGAGATAGGCTCTTACTTTGTAGGCCGGGCGGGCCTCCATCTGACAGAGATCCACCTGCCTCTATCTCCTCATGGGCCGGAATTAAAAACCTACACCACCACGCCGGGTTTGTAAGAAAAAACAAAACAAAACAAAACTCTCAAATGAACTCAAATTATACCATTATCTGAAACATGGTCTGGTAGAGTGCGGTGTTTGAAGTATCAAACACATAAATGACAGAGCTCTCTCTCTCTCTCTCTCTCTCTCTCTCTCTCTCTCTGTCTCTGTCTCTCTCTCTCTCTGTCTGTCTCTCTCTCTCTCTCTCTCTCACACACACACACACACACACACACACACACACACACACACACACACAGTGTACTGACTGGCTCAGTCATATGCATTGTTTTGAAGACGGATGTAAACACAGTTTATTTTCCAAAGTGGTTGCATTACCTGGCCTCATCCTTTCCTTCTCTTCACAGGGCACGTTTTACACTCAGGTTTAGACAAGAACTCGGGAGCGTCTCTTTAGAATTTGTGGCTCCACAGGACCCATCTAGAATATACCTCCCCGGCAGGCTTGCGAGCGCTCGCAGGCCGGGTCAGCCATGGGGCCTTCTGAGGAAGGGATTTTGTTCGTTCCCCGCCAAGGCCCGCCACACAACGCCACGCCGGACCGGCAGGCCCACAAGCCCCCCGGGTGGGTTCAGCCCGCGCCGGCGCCGAGGGGCAGCGAAGGGGGACGAGCCGGGACCCGCGGGGAGAGGCTCTGGGGCGGCGGCGGCGGCGGGGCGGGCCCGGAGCCCGGTGGGGGAGGAGCGGCGGCAGGGCTGCTGTGGCGACCGACGCGCGGCGGCGGCGGAGACCCACCCCCGTCCACATGGACAGTCGCCGAGGCCTGGGCTGATGCTCTGACGCCTGGGCGGGGTGGGCGGGCGGCGGCGGCGGCCACTGCTGGAGCAGCGAGGGGTCGCGGGCGCCTGACGGTCGCGGAGCCCTCGCTCGGCTCGGCTCGCCTCGGCGCTGCGGCCATTTTACGGCCCGGGACGCAGGAGGCGTGGGAGCGTTCGCTGCGTTCTCCGTCCTCCGGGGCCCGCGGCGGAGCGGAGCGGAGCTTCTCCGAGGCCGGCGCGGGCGGTGGATGGGGAGTCGTGGGCCGAGGGGAGCCGGGCCCGGGAAGCGCCGCCGCCGCCGCTCACGGTCCCCGGTAGGCGCCTGAGGGGGAAGAAGCCCAGGCCGTGGGCCTCACCGCCTCCGACAAGGCCCGCTTTTGTGTCCGGAGCCCGGCCGGCGGGGAGCGCCGCTCGCGGACGGTCGAGCCCGAGGCCCGCCACCCTGCGGCTGCTACCTTCCCGACGCGCGGCCCCCATTCCCCGCGAGCACCGCGGCGGTGCCGGCCATGGAGTAAGGAGGAGGCGGCGTGGGAGGAGGAAGATGGCGGCGGGCAAGAGCGGTGGCAGCACCGGGGGTGTTTTCCTGAAAGGTACGTTCGGGGGCTCCCTCAGGGGAGAGTCGGGGGCGAAATCCGCGACCCTGGGGTCCCCGCCCCCGGGCCGTGGTACTCAGCTGTGTGCTCCGGGTGGGCTTGGGGCCGCGGGGGTGCGGACGGTCGATGGCCGGCCGGGAACGCGCTTGCAGGCGCGCCGGCTTCGGGTCCGCCCGGGCAAAGGCTCGGACAGGTCGGCGCGAGGCGGCGCGGTGGCCGCCCAGCGAGCCGAGGCCCAGGGCGGCCTGCGAGGGGCACGCCGAAGGCTTGGGCTAGCTCCCACCTCTGTGTTTTCGGTGGTTGCCTGGTGGGTGAGGAGCGGACTGCGTCGGTGGAAAGTTTCAGAGCGCTAAGCTTGGTTGGAACTGGCCGATCCAAGTAGGCAGGGGGAGAGGTAGTTGTTAACACTGCCTTCCGGTTGAAAGCTCCCAGGCTAGCCGCTGGCGTGGGGTTGCAGGTTAGACCCGGCGGTGCCCGGTACTCCAGTGAGATGTGTTTGGTTCTACACTTTTGTAAAGCAGTTTATGTGGTGGTGGGGGGGGGGGGGGGGGGGGGGAGAGGATGAGCTTCCAAGTGTCAGTTTTGGAGACAGCTAAGGGAAGGTAAAAGAGTTAGGGTGTTCCCATTTTTAGTCGCTTGTGAGGCAGAGTTAACTATTTCAGTTGGTGGACTAAGTCGGCTTAAAAGGTATGTTTGGGTTTAGGGTGGTGGTGGTAAATGGGTAACGATACTGGTTTTAGCCTGCACAATACAATACATTTAGTTGCAGTTATGGACCGGGAACAAAACGTTCATACGACTTTAAATTTTCTGAGAATCGAATTTATAAAGATGTTTAGGGTTTATAAATATGTTTAGTCAGCGTTCAGTAATTGTTAAGAATAATTACTCTTTGGGGTAATTTGCAGGTCTTCCTCCTCCTCCTCATCCTCATCCTCCTCCTCCTTCTTCTTCTTCTTTTGTTTTGTTTGTTTTTTTTTTCTAGACAGGGTTTCTCTGTGTAGCCTTGGCTGTCCTGGAAGTCACTCTGTAGACCAGGCTGGCCTCGAACTCAGAAATCCTCCTGCCTCTGCCTCCCAAGCGCCGGTATTAAAGGTGTGCGCCACTACCCGGGCCGAAGGTTTTTTTTTTCCTAGATAAAATATATCCAGGCCATGCTTTAAGGTATGATTTAGAAATGTTACAGAATTAAGAAAATGTAGTTTAAAATTAAGAAAGACCCTTAGTGGTAACGGGAGGGTGGCTTATGTCTTGTTTACTCCCTGACTGAGTGGGTCATGAACGGAGACTAAGAGGAAAAGTAATTTTCTTTATACTTGAAAATAGGGAAGTGGAAAAAAAAAAGAAGCTTTCTTTCCTTTGCAGGCCGGACTTTAAGTGAGAGGTGAGGAATGGTTTTCCTGTATGATAAGGAAAGTGAGTGTGTTTTCCTGACTTCATTTCATATTACCTCCATCCTCACTCATTTGGCCATGGTCTGGAACCCCTGCCAACAGGTGGAGAGAGGCCGAGTTCAGATTGCAGGTAGCCAGTGCTGGGCCTGTTTTTTGTTTGGAAGTTGGAAATTCACCAGATGGTTTTCTGATGTTCATAGTCACTAGACAGATGATTATACTTGTAGGCTTTTGGACTTCTCTGGTTTTCTGATTGAGTTTAAATTCTGAGTGGATAAACACAGCATAATGCAAGCACAAAGTCATCACTAAGAGAGTTCATCTAATGTCCATTGCTGTTAGTTTATTCTAACTTACTCGATTGTAAGTGTACAGATATGAAAGTTTGAGTTTCACCTTGTCTCATTCAATTAAAAAAAAAAATTGAAACTGGATCACATTATGTAGACCAGCCTTGAAATTCTGGAATCCTCTTGCCTCAGCTTCTCAAAAACTAGGATTACAGATATGAGGGTTTTAGAATTTACTATTTTTAAAACCTTTTGTAAAACATTTATTTATTTTTGTTTATTTTGAATCCCTTCCTGTATGTATATGTAACGTATACAAGCCTGGTGACCACAAAGTCAAAAGAGGGCACCTTTTTGAACTGGAGTTCCGGATGGTTGTGAGCCACTATGTGGGCACAGGGCCCTGAACTTGGGTCCTCTGCAAGAGCAGCAAGTGGGCTTAACCTTCAAACCATCTCTCCACTCTCAAGGCTTACTTTTTATTACACTTTGTTTTTTTCTCTGGCAATTTTGAAAGAAATGGAAGTAGGTTTGTTTGTTTTTAGCTCATCAAATATTTTTAGTAGTGTAGTCTGCTTGGCTGGAATAAACAGTGAATGAAATACTTAAAGTCACTACCTTCATGGAACATTTATATAGTGAAAGAGACTATCACCAACAAGTTAAAAGAGCTCAGTGCATTTAGAACAACCCTGTCCATAGTTTTCAGAACTTCTATCCGTTTACAGAGGTTTGCTCAAATGTGACAACTGTTTATAATGCCCTGGTGCCACCTGTGCTGGTGAATCTGCATACAAGCACATGAAATACTGTTTTCTTTTTCTTATCAACTTGTCAAATGACACCTTTGTGCTTTTCAGCCCTATGAAAATAAAAGCTCTATGAAAGCAATCTAGATGCTTGTGGTTTTCCTACCATATTATGCCTGGAACTCACTTACTGTTAATGAATAAACTGGGTCATTACAGCGGGGAAAAAGGTTGTAGAGGAAGCATGGAGGACAGTGATGGAGACATTACTTTATGCTTTTCAAGTTTAAGAAAAGTGTGATGCATACCTTTAATCCTAGAACTCTGGAGGCAGAGGCAGGCTGATCTGAGGTCAGCCTGGTCTATAGAGTGAGTTCCAGGATAGTTAGGGCCTCATAGAGAGACCCTGTCTGGAAAAACAAGACAAAATAAAACAAAGAGAGAAACTGAGGGGAGGGGAGAGGAGAGGGAGAAAGAAAAAGGGAAAAAAAATGAAAAAGCAAGAAAAATGTCCTTAAAAAACCCACCTTGGTCCTGAGGTACTCTAAGGAGATGACACACGTCAGGGTTGAGAGGTGTGTGTGGCTTAAAGCAAGCAAGGGTGAGAGCCTTGAAGCTTTGTGGTACAGGATTGCAATTATGTCTCTTTCAAAGCAGGAAAATTGGAGAACTGGGGACAAAAAGTATCCTGATATAGTTAACACATACTGTAGTACTTGCTCAGTAGCAGAGTGCTTGCCTAGGCTGCATAAAGCCTTGAGTTTGTTCCGCAGCATGGAATAAAACAGACAGGGTAATGAATGTCTCCCTATGGGATACTTGATACATGAGACTTTCTTTTTTTTCTTTTTAAGATCATGTTGGTTGTCCTGTCTGCTATAAATTAACAAAAGTGCAAGAATTAAAGGGAGATGATTTCAGAACAAAACACTGTTGCAGTCTTGATAGGAAAAAGCAAGCCTGGCTTGGAAGTTGGAGAGTCAGTAGGTGGAAGATAGTTTGGTATAGAGTTGGTAAGATTTATTCATACATTGCTCACTTAAGATGAAAGTAAGGGAAAACTCCAAGTTCATTCTTTGAGGTTGAGCTTGAGGTACTAGGAACTAATGCCACTTATTGATCCTGAGTAGACCGAGAAGGGAAATGATGCTTTGTGGAGTCCCAAGTCTCGAGTGAATACCTTTGCTCTAGAATATGTTTTGAGTAAGGGGAATTCTAGCCGTGTGCTTTTGCGACTTCTCTAGAGGGAAGTGACTACTACTTATTGGATCCTCTGTGTTCTTGTGTTGAATGTTCTTTTCCATCTTTGACTGTTTCTTTTTCTTTTTTTTTTTTTTTTAGTGAGTACACACTGTAGCTGTACAGATAGTTGTAAGCTTTCATCTGGTTGTTGGGACCGCTCCCTGTGGGGGCTGGAGAGATGACTCAGCAGTTAAGAGCACTGACTGCTCTTACAGAGGTTCTGAGTTCAAATCCCAGCAACCACATGGTGGCTCACAACCATCTGTAATGAGATCTGATGCAAGACGGTCAACCCCACTTGCTCAGTCCCTGCTCACTCTGACCCAAAGATTTATTTATTATTATAAATAAGTACACTATAGATGCACCGTGTGATTGCTGGGATTTGAACTCAGAACCTTTGGAAGAGCAATCAGTGCTCTTACCCGCTGAGCCATCTCACCAGCTCGACTGTTTCTTTTGTATCTGTTCATACACTGAGTTCATGCAGCCCCTTTTCACTTGTGATAATTTAGGCAGGTTTCTCTGTTCACTCAGCATGTGTTTAGGAATAACAGTTGCTCTATTTAGTCACTACACAGGCACATGGTTTTGTGGATCTCTTAGTAAGGAGGCTAAATCATAATCACACATAAAATTACAACTGTTATGTATAACAAAGAATTTATCTACAATAAGAATTTTACCTATTGGTGTACTTTAAAGTGTGAATAGGGGAAGGAGTAGTGGAGAGACAACTTTCAAGGCAGAGACAGTAAAAATAGGAGGAACATGGATGTTTTAGGGGATGAAAACAGTGCCACCAGGAAGGGTGACCGTGACACCATCAAGTGTGCTTTGCCTCCCATGTGGAGACAGCTTTAGAGGGCTGGGAGATCTTTAGGGAACCAGCTAGGAGAAGATGTTTGCTCTGTTTGGGCAACTACAGCTTGCTTCTTCTGCTTCCCTTTTGGTATTCTCTCTCATCTGTGATGCCTTCCTAACAAGCCTGCTCTCTCTCACATTTGTGTATGTATTACACTTATATCCTTTCTGGTTACCTTGTTTCTGTCATCTGAATTGCTTTCCCTATTACTTTCTCCCACTTAGAGTGCGTGTGTGTGTGTGTGTGTGTGTGTGTGTAAGAAAGAGCGAGCGAGAGCAACCGCACACACATGTAAGCAGATGGGTTCAGGCCTGTATGTGGAGACCAGAGGTCAAAGTGTCTTCTATCGCTCTATCACTTTTTTTTTTTTGAGACAGGGTTTCTCCATACAACTGTGGCTGTCCTGGAACTCACTCTGTAGACCAGGTCAGCCTCAAACTCAGAAATCCACCTGCCTCTGCCTCCCAAGTGCTGGGATTAAAGGCATGTGCCATCATTGTCCAGCTCTGAAGGTTATTAACTGCTGTGTGGGTGCTGGAAACAGAACCCAGGTCCTCTGCAAGAACAAGTGTTCTTAACTGCGGAGCCCTCTCTCCAACCCCTTAAATATCTGTCCCCCTCCCCTCCTTTTTGTGATGCATGTATATGTATTTATGTGTGCAAATAAGGGCACATACTTGCCACAGTGTACATGTAGAGGTCAGGGACAACTTCAGGAATCAGTCCATGCCTTATACCTTGTTTGAGACGTGGTCTCTTTTGTTGTTTGCCACAGCCACATATGCCATGGTAGCTGAGTTCTGGGAAGTGTCCTGACTCTGAACTCTTCTGCCTGCCTGCCTGCCTGCCTGCCCGCCCATAGAAAAGCTGGCATAGTACAGCATTGGCTTTTTGTGGTGCTGGAAATTGGAACTGTTTCTCATGCTGTTCTAGAAGTGCTTTACCCACTGAGCTATCTCTCCAGCCCTCCACCTTTTTATTTATTTTAATGAGCCAACAACAAATGTTTTATTTGTTCATTTCTTACATTTAAAGTACGTGTTGGTTGCTATCTTTATCCTAGATTCTTTGCTATTGTCCTTAACCATTGCACAACTGTATCCAACCATACCCATTTCTTGTCATCAACCTTAATTAGGTTGGTTTCATTCTCAGCAGAAAGTGCTCCCACCAACTTGAGATACATAGGCTTATCACAGTTGGATGCCAGCACACAAAGATAGGCTTGGGGCTTGTCCAAGGCCTTGGGGGCTTGTCCAAGGCCTTGGTGGCTTCATCGATTCCACAAGCTAAGCCATCATGGAAAGGGGAGGTCCTCATAATCTCTTTAAGGTAGCACTAATGTCCGTTACACACTATTGGCAGGACCTTCCTTCCAGGACCATACTTGGGAAGCTGAATCTTGGAAAAACTGCACCTTGTTCGTTCTTTCTTTCCTTCCCTCCCTCCCTCCTTCCTTCTCTCTCTTTCTTTCTTTCTTTCTTTCTTTCTTTCTTTCTTTCTTTCTTTCTTAAATACAGAATCTTTCACTGAACTTGGCGCTTTTGATTCAGCTAGACTGGCTGACTTAGCAAGTCCCCTCTGGGATCCTCCTGCTTCTCCCTCCCAGTGATGAGCATACAAGCATGTGCTGCTACACACAGCATTACTGATTTCTAATTTAATTGATTTGTAGCTGCAGAACATCCTTTACATAATTTCAATTAAAAAATTCTTGACATATTTTATCTCTCATAATATATTGTCTTGAAGAATGTATGTACTTGAAAAGAATATTCTTTGGTTTTTTTGAAATGAGTTTCTCTGCATGAGTTTCCCTGGCTGTTCAGAAACTAGCTCTGTAGGCCAGGCTCGCCTTGAACTGGCCTGTGAGTGCTGAGATCAAAGGCAAAGGTGTGCACCATGATCGGCTCAAGAATGCATGTTTTGTTACAGCCAAGTGTTCATGTTCTGTAAGTCAGGTAAATTGATGGGTTTTAAGTCTTCTATTTGTGTTGGTCTAAAACTCCCAGTGTGAGATGACCTTGAACTTTGGATCCTCCTGCCTCCACCTTTGAGATTAATGGTATCTATGCCATGCCTAGTTTCTATAGTGTTATGTCTCAAACCCAGTGCTTCCTCCATGCTGACTAAGCACTCTACCACCTGAGCTTAATCCCCGCCTGCACCTGGCTTTTTATGCGGGAGAGACATCTGAACTTTGGTCTTCACGCTTTTTCTGTAGCACATTACCCAGCCATTTTACCAATCCTTGAAGTAACCTTTCTGCCCTCCCTTTCTTTTGGACCTTTGGCCATCCTCCTGCTAGGGTGCACTGTGTCTCTGAGGTCTGCCTTTCTAGGGTGTGAGTGTTCCCACCCTAGGTTAACACACATGAGTTTCTATGTTCAAACTCCTGGTGATGAAAGACTGCTTTTATTTTCTAAATGTTTAGTCACATTGATTTAGTGTGTAGTCAGAGGACAGCTTGGTGGGAGCCAGGTCTGTCCTTACCATGTGGGGGGTCCTGGAGACTGAACTAAGGTGGTGAGCCTCACTGAGCTTGTCCCCCTCCCTCTAAGCCTTCAGCATATCTCTGTCTCCAGTGAGAACTGCTTTCCATTATGCTTAGCCATATTTTTATATATGAATTTAGTTTAGAACCCAGTCAGTTTTCCAGTTTCACAGAGACAATACATTTTTTAAAATATTTATTTTATTTATTTTATGTGTATGAATACACTGTAGTTGTACGGATGGCCGCAAGCCATCATGTCTGTGGCTGCTGGGAATTGAACTCAGGATCTCTGCCTGCCCGCTCGCTCCGGTGTATTCTTCAAATGTACCAGAAGAGGGTGTCAGATCTCATTACAGGTGGTTGTGAGCCACCATGTGGTTGCTGGGATCCGAACTCAGGACCTTCAGAAGAGCAGTCAGTGCTCTTAACCGCTGAGCCATCTTGCCAGCCCTGACAATACATTTTGTATTACTGTCTGTTGAGCTCAGTTTGTTTTTTCACAGAGCATGTGTGAGGCCTGTAGCTTTACTCAGAAACAAGTCCCATGGTTCTCTGTTTCGTGTCTCTTTTCTTTGTTGTGTGTTTGCTTTGTGTGTTTTGGGGTGTGGGATCTCAGTAAGTAGCCTAGGCTGACCTAGGAGTCAGGAGCCCAGCCCTTCCTTCTAAAGGGTGGGCATGTTATGTCGCCCTGCCTCAGCTCACATTTCTGGGATCCTAGGCATGAGCCTGCAAGCCTGCTCGAAGTTCTTCATTGATTTCCTTTTCGGAATTGCATCCTAATGCCTTTCCTTATTTATCCCTTACGGCTATTTCCTTTTTCAATCCAGTCGAAGAGATGCATTTTATTCCTTGGTTTTATATGCTCACATGAAGCAGGGAAAGTAGAATTATACTTGTGTGTAGAAATTATTCTTTTTTAAAAATATATTTTATTTTATTTTATGCATATGAGTGCTGTATCTGCATGCCTACATGCCAGTAGAGGACAATATAGGTGGTTGTGAGCCACCATGTGGTTGCTGGGAATTGAACTCAGGAACTCTGGAAGAACAGACAGTACTTTTAATGGCTGAGCTATCACTCCAGCCCCTAAAAAAGATTTTTACTAGAAATGAATTTAGAATATCAACTCAGCAGTCAGAATGCTGGGAACTTACCCATGGCTATATTATTTAACAATTTCTCTTGTCTCAGCTTTTTTTTTCTCAGTTGTAAAACAAGGATAACTGTTGTGTTAATAAGCTAATGAGCTATCTGCCAGAACTACAAAATACTATGAAAATCAATTTAAAAAGAAAAAGGTTTGTTTGGGAGTTTTGGACACATAGTTAGTTGGCCTATAGACTAAAATGATTATTAATATGGCAATTATTCCTTAACCAGATTTTTCCCAAATAACCACACAGAGACCTTTTAATATTTCAAAGCTTAGAACTTAGCTGGGCAGGCTTTCATCTAAGTTAACCTGACCACCCAGCCCCCTCCAACTATGTGGCTAACTAACTATACCTTCCAGGCCTGTGGTCACATGGGTCTACTCTCATGGCTCCTGGCAAAAAGGCTCTCTGCCTTCCCAGGATTCTTTACTCCCTCCCAGGAAGTCCTATGTTCCACTTCCTGCCCAGCTAATTGGCCATCATATTTTTTTATTAGCCAATCAGAGAATGCCTTAGGTAAATGAGGAATGACAAAGACACAATTACACATAGCATACACCAACATTGATCTGTAGATTTTAGGTCTTTGGTGAAGCTGATTATCATGATAGGAGTGCATGGGAAAGAAAGCTACTCCATGACTGCTGAGACATGAAAAATAAGGGAAGAGGGAAGTGGTCTGATAACCCCTTCATGGGTCCTTCTGTGAGGCCTACCTATCTTCTAAAGGTTTTATTACTAGTTGTGGTGATTTTAATGAAAATGAACATCATAGTTCATATGTTTGAATATTTGGGCTCCAATTTGTAGAACTGTTTGGGAAGGATTAGGAGGTATGGCTTTGGGGAACAGTTTGAAGTTTCAAAAGACTGAAAGCCATCACAGTA
>JADRCD010212085.1:10469-26083 GCA_019843815.1 Montemys delectorum | reverse complement strand
GATATAACTTGTTTTTGTTTGCTTTTTGAGACAAGGTTTTTCTGTGTAGCCCTGGTAGTCCTGGAACTCACTCTGTAGACCAGGCTGGCCAGGAACTCAGAGATCTGCCTGCCTCTGCCTCCCAAGTGCTGGGATTAAACGCATGGGCTACCACCCAGCAAAGAGTATAATTTTTGTATTCTTTGTAAGCATAAATATTTTGGTAAAAGTATAGAAATTTTATTCAAATATAGCCCATGATTTCTCTGCACTCCACCTGCAGGACAATCTCAGGGAGTAAACCTGGAACACTGTCCTCTGGTAGCTGGGCAAACATTCTGCCAAAAGGAATGTCAGCACGCATCTAAGTCACCTTGCCTTGGGCAAAACCTGTTCCTGCAACCTGAACATAGATACATTTACTAAGCTTAGTGACAATCTTTGAAGCCATGCACACTGATCAAGAAAAAAAATCATAATTGTGCACTGACAAAAAAATAAAGGTTCCAAGGAAATCCAGATGTCAGAGGTTTAAGCACAGTTAAAACTGGCCTCAGGTAGATCAAAGGGCTAACTCCAGGGAAGAGTGGAAGCCATTATGGACACTGACTGAAATAAAATAAACACACCAATCTTTGAGTAGTTCCAATAATCTCCGTCTCCAATCCCTAATGCACTAGAAGGCTTCCAGCATCCTTAAAGCTTTTTAACACCACACCATATGCCTCCACTGCATGGTGAAGGGCCCCCTGCTGGTCCACAATGGAAGCGAAGCTGTGGAAACCTTGCACACACACACACACACACAGGTTTTCTCCAGCAGGGCCTGTTTCCAGATGGAGGGCCCACACTGTCTGCTGTGTCTGGTGTCTCCAATGCCTCATAGCTGTGTTTAGTCTAGAGCCCATCTATGCCCCACTGGAGCCTTAAGGGGTAAGCAGCTTTAACCCCTTCCCTCTGAGTCGAGCGTCCTGCATACTCTTGCTCATGGCCTTCACTTGCCATCCTTGTTCCTGAACATCTCACTAGCTTATCTACTCACTTATTTAGCCCACATCTGACATACCAGTCTTTCATTACATCACATACAGTGAATTTCTGGACAGCCAGGACTACATAGTGGGACACTGGCACAGTTTTAGAATGAAACCAAAGACATATCCTTTTATTAAGAAAAATCATCTAACGTAAAACATTAAGTCATAAAGGGAGCAGAAAAAAAATACAGATGACAATTACAAAGTCCTAGTCCAAATAAGAATCATTCCAAAAAGCAGATCATCTTGAAGACTGAAGACTGGCAACACGTGAAAATGTTGCTAAAGTCATCAAGTTACTCAGGAAGTCAAATAGCAAAAGAAATCCAATTATACCAGAAATCAAACAAATGAAAACTTGTGTGTGCCGAAGTGCATGCACTCAATCCCCTGGAATTAGAGTAACAGGTAGCTGTGAGCAGCCAAATGTGAGTCCTGGGAACTGGACCCATGTCCTCTGTAAGAGCAGCAGGTGCCCTTAGCCACCGAGTCACCTCTCCAGTCCCTGAATTCACTTTCCACATCTGTAAAAAATTAGAACATATGCAATACTCTACTGGATGTACTGCAGAGGGCTGCAATCTGGCCATTAGAAAATGTACATACTACCAGGAGTAGTGGTACACACTTGTTATACAAGTAATCAGAAGGCTGAAGCAGGAGAATGAACAGTTAGAGCCAGTCTGGACTAAAACAAAGAAGCATACAAATAAATAATAGAAAAATATGTATGGATATGTGTGTATTTCTTAGAATAAAAAAGCACTGAGGTGATTTTTACCCAGTAAAAATGAATTATCTAAATTATGGTGTTTTTATTTTTCCTTGTACAAACACCTGTAACACATGGAAAACAAATACCATAACTGACCAAGCAAGAGCTTTCAGCCTTCACCTGCCATCCACCACACCAGCTCTACCTGTACTGGACACTCTCTAATTCTTTCCTTCCAGTTGTAAAGTGGCTAGCAGCTCTTGCTTACCTGAGCTTCACATGCCCACTGTTCCAACACAAGCTTCCCCTGAGCTGTCAGCCATCAGCATGAGTGAAGGCTTCTCCTAAGCTGTCAGTCACCACCCCATTCTCAACCCTGCAACCTGGATTAGGGCTTCTCCCTGACCACCACAGTGTGTTGGGGTCATGCTGTAGCTTCTCATACTGAGCTACACTAACACAGGCTAGTGTAGATTCCCTCTGCCACAGAAATGCAACTCAGCATACAATAGGCACAAGTGTTACATGACTAAAATAAATATGATTAACTTGGCCTGGAGTCGAATAGCTTTCCAGCTGCTTTGAGCTGTGGCTGTTGGTTATGAAGTTCCAAGTAATCCGAGAGCCAACAGGGAACTTCAATGCAGGAAGACAGGGATTTGAAGGACATCATTCTGTATCTGTTGAAATGGACATTCTCATGTACTGCCTGCCACACCCACTTCTGTGGATCTGCTGCCAAGCACTGCCCTGAGCAGTCTCCTTTCTCACTGTGGGAACTTTGCTGAGAGGTTTCCTAGGGCATGTGAGGTCACCCTCAGTCCAGGCTCCTCCATCTCAGGAACATGGCTTTAAGTCCTTTGCTGACACAGGACACTGTTTCCAATGCGGTTGGCTTTTAAAAGAAAGCCCCTTCCTCCCCACTGAGCACTCTACTTTTCATTTCTGAGAAGCGTTCACTTCCTCATCCTAGCATTTCATGTTTTATACACACATTTGGAGGCATGACAAGTGACTTCAGAGACAATATGGAGAATGTTATGGATGTCTATCATCTACAGACCTAATGTGCTTTCAGAAAATACCCTTCCTACCCAGGGGCACTGCCAGGTTGTCAGGCATCTTCAGGATATCTATTGCGAGGAGTGAATAAACACTCCCGTGCACAGGAGAGGAAAAGCCTGCACAGATTTGTGAACATGGTATTTAAAGTAATCATTCCCTTACCACCAGCTCTTCTCTCCCCTCACAGATAATGTTTTTGTTTCTATGGACTCATTCTGTGTTTCAGGAGGCAGTGTAGCCCTCATCTGAAAAGCTTGAGGCCAGAGTGTCAAATTTGTACTTTTCCAGACTTTAGAATATCTTAAGTCTAAACATAGATTCATTTGTATTTTATACACATATTCATACAAACAGACTCAAGGTATTTTATGTAATATTTATTAAAAATACTGTTTTATGATAGAACTCTTCCTGTGATAACTCAAATTTTAATACACAGTTTGAGTTTCACATTTTTGGTTCAAGGACAACAGATCTACAGTGCCAGGTCCAGCAGGCTCTGCAGAGGTGACCAGGATATTTTCACCTTTACTTAAAAAAATTTCAACAAATCTTCACATCAAAATATTGTCATTTTAATGTCAGTTTTACCTAAGAGCTTCAGAGACTGCAAACACACATAAGATGCAGTACAGTGGCAAGCACAGAAGCACACGTACCTGGTCTTTTTCAAGCGTCAGTATTTGGTAGCCAGTTGCTCTACTACATATGAGTTTCCCACTGCTGTCAAAAGAAGCCAAGCGCAATCTAGAATTAAAAAAAAAAATACAAATTTTAAAAGACTAATGCAAACAAGCCCCTCTCCACTCGCCCCATTTCCCCTCTCTATTCCCTGGAAGTCTTCTTTCCTGTGACTGAGGCCAGGCTCAGGGCTGTGCATGTGCGAGGCAAACATGCCACTACAGATACAGCCCCCATGATTGGTTTTTAATAACAGGTCTCACGGAGCTCAGACTGGCCTTGAACCATGATCTTTTTGACTCCAACTTCTGAGTGATGGGATTATAAGAATGTCCCCCCACATAAGGTGAATCCTTTATAAAGGATTTTAAAGGTTATTTTCATGATGTAAATCAGCACCATTCAGATCTCTAATTTGTGCTATTCTATTATATAACTTCAAAGCCAGGCAGTGGTGGCACACGCCTTTAATTATAGCACTTGGGAGGCAGAGGCAGGCGAATCTCTGAGTTCTGGGCCAGCCTTGTCTACAGAGTGAGTTTCAGGACAGCCACAAAGGAACCCTGCCTCAAAAACAAACAAACAAACCCCAAAACCAAATAAGAGCTTCGAAGTGACCTTTGATCTCTGGCAAGACTCACAGCACATGACACTTCCCATGTGATTTCTTGGCAATGGTGTCACCACACCCATCCACAGAGCGTGCCCACCTTCCTTCCCCAGCTGACACCATCCTTGCCAGGCAGCAAGGCTTCACTTCTCTTCCCCGAGAACTGGCATCCACCAGCTTACTTTCTGTCCCCTAAACCTTTTCTGTCCTGGGCATGAGTGCAAGCAGGACTGCTGTCTTTCTGGGACGCACTTAAGTCACTTGATGGGGTCTCTGCTGGACTTTCCTGTTTAAGGATGACCAGTGTTTTGCTGTGTGAGCATTACTACCTATGTTTATTCAGTTATCTGTCAAGGCTCACACAAGCTGCTTCTACCCTCCAGCTACCTCAAGCAGTGCTGCTACAAGCTTGGGAGAATAAACACCTAAATCTGACTCTGAGATACACCCGAAAACACAACTAGTAGGCCATAAAGCACTTGCTTATTTTTTTGAAAACTATCCTGTTTCATACGGTAGCTGTACCATTTTGCACAAGGTTACTACCAGGGGACAAAGACCTGATTGTTCTATAGCCTTTTCCATTCTTGTTATTGCTTTGGATAAAAAGATTAGACACAGGATTTTATTGTGGTTTTTATTTACTTTTCCTAGTGATTAGTGATGTTAAGCATCACTAGACATTTATATATCTTCTTTGGAGAGTTTGTGTATCTGGTGTTTGTAGAGGTGATGTATACATACGAGTATATAGAAAGGCTTGAAGCCTGTGTGGGCTTTCCTCTATCACTGTCTACCTTATTTCTTGAGACCCTGGAGCTTATCCATTTGGCCCCATGTCCTCAGGTCTGCCCCTACTGCAGGCTGCTGAGCCCAGCCCCTTGGCAGGCTGCTGTGGAGTGATCTCAGGTCCTTATGCTTGCCAGGCAAGCATCACATTGGCTGAGCCATCTTCTCAGCCCTTTGGAGACATTTTAGGCAAGTTCTTCGGTGCTTTCTTTTTGCTGGACTAAACCCAGAGCCTTGTGCACGTTCCACAGCTACTATCACTGCCTTGGCCACTTTTTAATCTGTATGTTTTTAATCATAAAAAATGTAATTTGTGTGTACTGTTTTTTTTTTTAAGATTTATTTTATGTATATGAGTACACTGTAGCTGTCTTCAGACACACCAGAAGAGGGCATCAGATCCCATTACAGATGGTTATGAGACACCAAGTGGTTGCTGAGAACTGAACTCAGGATCTCTGGAGGAGCAGTCAGTGAGCTTAACCCCTGAGCCATCTCTCCAGCCCCAAACTATGTTTTCTTTTTCTTTTTTTTTTTTTTTAATTTTTTTTGCCTGCTTATATTATACAAGTATACTATGTGCATGCCTAATGCCTACCAATGTCAAAAGAAGGTCCTCTGAAACTGGAGTTATGGATGGTTGTGAGCCACAATGAGGGAGTTTTGAACTGAACGTGGGTTCTCTCTCAAGAGAACCTACCCATGGAGCCATCTCTCCATCTGCCCCCCCCTCCCCCTTTTAGCTGGGACTACCTAATCAGTCTCAAACTTCACTGGAGCCACAAACCTTTGCTCCCACACCTGGCAGTTCTGTTGTAGTTTCGGTTGGCTGTGTACTCTGAATGCTAATCATCTCAGGGCCATGGTCTGCATGCAGATGTTCTGTTCTGCACCTGCCTTCTCGCTGGTATTCTCTGACATACACACTTAAAATCTGGATGAAGTCTCTTGATGCCTGTGCATTTGGCATCAGATCAAAGAAGTTTACACCAAATCAAATGTTGCAAAGCCTTGTATTATCTTCTAACTGTGTCAATAATTAGGTCTTACCTAAAATCCCTTGCTCCTATCAGTCCAGAGCACCACATCTAGGAAGTGAATGTGAGCTTAGTTTTCAGCCACAGCTGGACACAGCACATCCAATAGGTGTTTTCCAAGAACACCGTCTCCCTCTGTTTGTACATTTTATTTGCTAGGAATATAACCTGGTGACAGATTCACCCAGAATCAAGGTGTCCATCATTCCTGCTCTAGCTGCTTATCTGACATTGAAGACCTTCCGCTCTTGTTTACTGAGTGAGACATGTTTCAAGCAATGGAGTTCTCTCCACTCCCAGTACTTTCCCATATCCTCCATCTTACCAAATCCTACATCTATCTTACTGGTGGTCAAGGTTTTACCTCATTTCTTACCCATCTGCATGAGGAAATGGAGGTGCCATCCTACCTAAATGCTATGCTCCTTCGAGGCTGTAAGCTGACAGATCCACTACATGGCTGGTTCAGCGTATTGCGTTTGAAAATGATGTATCGATTGGTGTAAGTCACAAGGAGGTCAAAGCCGAAATTAAAGCCTGTCCACCGCCAGCAGTACTAAGAGATACAAGAGATTTGTTTTAGTTCATCACATCAGCAAGTCATAAGTTAAAAGTTCAAAGTTTTTTTGTTTTTTTCTTTTTTCCTTCACTTCAAATATCAAGCACCTTCTGTCACTGCTGCTCCCACAGGGCTGACAGAAACAGAGAGATGGCCTCTATGACCTGACTCCCTAATCTTCATCCCATATGCCCCTTTACACTGCAGTCGCATCCCAGGGAATCAGTAACTTCAGGTTACTGAAGTTCTTTAAAATGCTTCAGACAAATGAAGGCCATGTCAGATACTAGTTAATCAGAGAAGGAAGTAAGGCAGTGTGGGAAGGGCAGGTACACCTTGGATTAACCAGTAACTTAGTATTCACTGCACCAAGCTCAACTCCAGGGAGTGGAGGCACACCAGTCAGTAGACTTCTACCCCAGTAGAATTTGTATCACACTCTTGAGATATAAATTACGTGGTAGACAGAGGATGGGTGTGTGGGGGATGGAAGGTCAGGAGAGTGACAGGAGAGCAGGTACAGCTAGCAAGCTTGGTGAAAAATGTGTAGAGGAGCTCAGGGAGCTTTTGGGAGGAGGTTGGGCCAGCGAGCAGACTGGGGAACTGTCTAGGGAGAGAAGATAACAAGTCCAAAGCTCTGTCTGTGAAAACATGCTTGGCTTATCAGAGATGGTGAGGAGGGCTCTATGGCTAGGGCCAGGACAGGAACTGGTGATGGGTTCCCAGAGGCAGTCAGGCACCTAAAGGCTCTAATCCCTGGTAAGGGAGAGTGTGAGAGGCTAAGAGAAGATTCTAGAAAAGGAACCAGCATGATCTAGCTTATATTTTCAAAGACTACTTTGGATGTTGTGTGGGAGACACAATGCATAAAGTAAAAGTGAAATTAGGATCAGTCTGAACACTGTGTTTGAAAATGATATACTGTGGGATCCTCCAGTAGCCCGGGCAGGACAGATGGTGACCTGGGGTGAGTGTTGTCAATACAGACATGATGAAATACATTTTAACGGATGACCCTTGAGGGATTTCTCATGGACAACAAGAATGTAAGGAAAGAACTAGGTATCCACATACATGCAGTTTGAAGCATATATGGCAGAAGAACAAAGACTGTGCTCCAGGTGGAGAACCCTAAGGAAAACTGAAGGATGCTCCTGCTGTGATGCTCTAGGTATCTGAGAGAGATGCACATTTGCAGACAGGCTGTAATGTCAAGGGAATACAGGAGAGCACGTAGACAGGGACTACGAACTGAACCCCAGGCACAGCAGTATTGCTAAGGAAGAGAAGAATCTAGCAGATTTTAGAAGGAACAGCCAATGAAGCAAGAAGACAACTGGAAGCAAAATGGAGAAAACTAAAACCAAAACAAAACAAATAACAACAACCCTCTCAAAAGGGAATAAGTGAAAAAGGTCACTGCTGCAAGAGCAACAAGAACAGAACTCCACTTGCACGTGGGTCTTACTGACACAGCTGTAGCAGTTCCAGTGGAGGGCTGAGAATGACTGGAGGGGCCTCAGAAGAAATACTGAGCAAGAATTCGAAGTGTGTGTGCAGCCAAGAAATGGTTCTAAGGGCCCACAGTTACAGGCTTGAGTGCCACAGAAGGGTACTGTGGGTGGTGTGTGAGAGGGAGGTAGGGACTGCAGGCTTTGCAGTGTTAAAATGGGAACAGGAATCAGTGTCAGTGGTGCTGATGGAACACAATTTAATTCCATTACTGGGGAGGCAGAGGCAGGTGGACCTCTGAGTTCAAGTCCAGCCTGGTCTACAGAGTGAGTTCCAGGACAGCCAGGGCTACACAGAGAAACCCTGTCTTGAAAAAACAAATGAGATGGAACAACGATGGTGAACAAAAACAGGACAGGCAGCTCAGCACAGCGCTCTATCACAAGGCTGGCAGAGTGGTGGAAGGAGGGTGCAGATTCTCACCACAGGGAAAGGCAAGGTACCACCTAACTGTCACATGAGCAGTATGGCTCTCACATGGTGAGAAGGCAGAGTCACTTCAGACAGGGAGAGAGATAGGTGACCTACCATGAAGTACCACAGACCAGGTGGTGTTCATGGTTATAACACTGAAGGAAAACCCAGTGGGAAAGGTGCTTGTCTCTGACCTTGCTCTGGGTAGTTTTACAGTAACTTGACATGAGCTAGAGTCATTTGAGAAGGAAACTCAATTGAGAAAATGTCCACACCAAATTGGCCTGTAGGGAACTTTTCTTTTTTCTTTTTCTTTTTTGGTAAATGATTGATGTGTGAAGTTACAGCCCACTGTGGGTGGTGTCATCCCTGGGCTGGTGGTCCTGGGTTCTGTAAGTGGGCAGGCTGAGCAAGTCATGGGGAGCAAGCCAGTAAGCAGCACTCCTCCACGGTCTTTGCATCAGCTCCTACCTCCAAGTCCCTGCTCTGCTTGAGTTCCTGCCCTGCCTTCCAATCTACAACCATTATAAACCCTTTCCTCTCCAAGTTGCTTTTAGTCATGGTGTTTATCACAGCAACAGAAAATCTAACTACAGCAGACCTCTAAACAAATGTAGCCTAATTGAGACACTCATTCAGAGTCTATAGGAATTGGGACTTGCTGTGCTGGGATGCTGAGCCTGACAGCATTCAAAGCGGGCAAAGAAAAGGAAATTGAATACACACAAGGAAATGGTTTACATGAGGGAGTGGCCCACACGAGGGAGTGGTCTATACAAGGGAATGGTCTGCACTAGGCAATGGTCTGTATGAGGGGATGGTCTGCACAAGGGAATGGTTTTAAGATGGAACAAAACACTAGTCAGGAAGAATTAGTGAGCTGACAAAAAAGGTGAGAAGAAAAGAAGAGCAGACTGTGCAACTCAGTGGGGTAGAAACCATGTTCAAGTCCTAGAAGAGAGGGCTAGGAGGAGAAAGAGAAGTGGGCGCTGCAAACAGGACAGTTGAGATGGAGATTTCTGAAGCTGCTGGGCCTGTGAACAAGAGCAGTGAGGAGGAAAGACTAAGCACTACGGGTAACGGTGACAGGAGAGCTGGCAGGTGGTGACGCATCTGCTTTGAAGGAGCTGCAGTTCACTGAGGGATGACGCAACAAGACGCAGTATGGAGAAGACAACCTCTTCTGTGTCCTACTACAACCCCAAAGGCAAGCATGAAGTAACCTTTGAAAGTCAAAGTGCAGATAAATTTGGGAAAAAAAGAAGCAGGTGAAAACTAGGCTGCAACCTGAATGTAGAAACGATGCACAGTCAATTTAATGGACCATAGTCAGCGTTTTTTTTTTAAAGATTTATTTATTTTATGTATATGAGTACACTGTAGCTGTCTTCAGACACACCAGAAGAGGGCGTCAGGTTCCATTACAGATGGTTGTGAGCCACCATGTGGTTGCTGAGAATTGAACTCAGGACCTCTGGAAGAGCAGTCAGTACTCTTAACCCCTGAGCCATCTCTCCAGCCCCCATAGTCAGCTTTTAAAATAACAGAGAGCAGGCTCTCTGCAGACAGCAGGGTAAACAGTCCTTCTTTCCCTTACGCATCTGCATACTTGTTTCATGTAAGGAACAAAGGCAGTTCTTTGGTATGGTGAGCATTCCAAGGGGACAGATGACTTTGATTTAGGGTAACTCAAATAGAACCTCATTAGACAATGTAATACCTCCTATATAATCTATCTCAACTTTGTACTGCAGAATCTCCAGCCTCTCACCTAACCCAAGGTCTGAAGCAAGACTGAGGAACTACTGAGCAGCATGGCTCTAACCCTTGCTCAGGACACCAAATTGCAGAAAAGACAAACAAGGTCTTCTTAAGCCATGCCTGGTCCACAAGCACAGTCTAGTAATCAGGAGCCCCAGACAACTGTGCTTAAACTACCTTAAAAAGAGCATGTAGTTACTTATTTTTGAGATAGCATGTGTACCACAGTAAGCCCACTTTTAAATATATTACTAGGAAAAACTGCAAACACACAAAAGTAAAGAGCATGAGAGAATTTCCTCAGCAAGCTGAGGCCATACAGACCAGAGCCGGACTTACCTCGCCATCTTTGGCAAGCTTTCTACCGCACCTCATGCTATTCCCCTCAAGTTCTTCTTTATTGATCTCTTGAGGCCTAAAATGATACAAGAGCCATGATCTTTTGCAGAAAACAGGCAACTAGTAATTGAAAACAAAACAAAACTGAGTTTAAAAGAACGGAAAGTCTTTCTACTGGCTAGACAGAACTCTCTTACTGGGATAAAGTAATGTTATGTTAGGCCCTGGGTGTAGCTCAGGGACTAAGGGCTCACCTTGCAAGCACTCGACCCTACATTCACACTCAGCACTGACAAAGGAAAGAGAATATACTGATTAAACCAGACCTAAATGTCAATGTCTCACTGATTTGACTTCTAGATTACTTTCATGAAGCTCAGACAAACCAGAAAAGAGAGGGAAAAAAAAAATCTGAGTAATTTTGTCTACCAGGAAAATATAATATTTAAAAAGTATAACTACTAAATCTTTATTTCTATGAGACATAGTTTGGTGTCACCTCTCCCATTACAAGGAAGGTCTCCTAGTGTAGCCCAGGCTAGCCTCTACCTTGTACTCCCTGCTGCTTCAGCCTCTTAGGTGCTGGAACCACAGGTTCACACCAGCACAGCCAGTTCAGCATCAAGTCCTTGATGTCACTTATTTCAAATGCAAACTGTTTCTCACGGCATGTAATTCTTGAAGACCAATATTTCATAGGAAAAATCCATATAGTTTTTTCTATTTTTCTTCAGTTGGTCCCTTACCTTAAAATTTCTAATCATAAAACTGAAGATACGATATAGAATGAGTAATGTAAACAAATTATGCCTTAGTATCCAAGAGCTCAGGTTAATGGAAGCTAGACACAGTAGCTGCGACCTGTGGGAAGAGATATGGTACAAAAGCGTAGGGAAGATAGTACTGTGCGCTCAAGGAGAGGCTGGGCCACCACAGGACAAGAGTTACTGGTACTTCGGTGGGCACTTGTTTGGGTTAGGTAGAATGTGTTCTTTGCAGGGGAGGAATACACGCAGCACAGTCTATTCCAGGATTTGGTCAGCTGAGCTAAGGTGAGTATGAGATGGCACTAGAGGCACCTGGGGTAGGTGGCTGAAGGCTTCCAGAGGCCTCGCTCATGAACTTCTCTTGAAGTTTGCCTGAGATCCCAAACATGTGTCCTGTGACTATTCAACTTTTTAGTGTGACATTTTGCAGGCATGTGAAAGAGAGCTGTCATGAGGTGAGCAATCTCATCATTAAGCTTCTGTGTCCGGGAAGAACAACTCAACACCATCAGATGGTACTGTCTGTTTTTGCCTTTAGGCAGAAGAGACACATTGCACTTCTGTTTTAGAAAAAGAATCCTCTTCAGTCTGGGAGAAGCCCTTGAAGGAGGCTTTCAGGGTCATAAGACAAAGTCCTTACACTTTGGCAGCCCTGCAACTGGAGCAGATACTGAGTGGGAAGAACATGGCTATGTAGGCACATGGTATAAACTGCATGCCCTCCGCACTGTTACTGTAGTTCTAAGGCCTAGGGCATCCTGCAGACAGGTCAGCACTTGACTCTCGGCTATGCCCCAGCTGGCACACATATTCCCCACGTCGAGCAAACAAGACACTTACAGAAGCTATCTCTCGGCTAAATGAGAAAGGACAAAGTAGAAAAAGAAAAGAAAAAACTCAACAAAGAACACCCTAAACTTAAAGCCAATACTCAGTATGACAGCGTCCCCATCAACTACCTGATACCAGCACTTCACATCTCATTTTCAATAAATAACTGACTCATTTCCTGGTTCTTTGTGAAACTGAGGCCAGTCTTTAGCCAGAGCTAGATAGAGAGACCCATGCTGTCTGTCTGTCCTTTTTTTGTGGGGAGGGGAGCTTGAGTTAGGGTTTCTCTGTGTAGCATTGACTGTCCTGGAACTCACTCTATAGACCAGGCTGGCAGAGAGTCACCTGCATCTACCTCCTAAGTGTTGGAATTAAAGGTATGAGCTATCATCACATGCTGTGAGATCCCATCTCAAAAAACCAAACCAAAACCAAAAGAAAAAGAAATCTTATGAATTTCTAGGACACTTTAATATATTTGCTGTTTAGACAGAAATTTACAACCAGGCTTTTATTGTCAGGGAATTCTTCAGTGTGTAAAAATGAGTTAAAAGAGAGGGGAAACAAACAAGCAAACCCACCCAACCCTTAAGCTTCTTTTGTGCAGCTGTCAGCATAACGGAAATACCTTCAAAATCTATGTATTAATCATAATATTTTAACATACCACTACGAAAATGAGCTTTATCATACATAAATATAAAAATCACACCTTCTAACAGTCTCAGTTTAAAAAGTCACTGCAATCAGGTGAGGTGCAAACACTGCCATCTGGAATCCCGTTTGCTGCATGCCTGACAGCAGCAGCACTTGAGTCATTGTCTGCAGCTCCAGACCGACAGGCAGAATTCTGAGGGTGGCAAGCAGCTGCAGCTTTCTGTTTGCAGAGGCTCTGCCTGGAAAATCTCCTGCATCCCAGGGTTCATGCTTACAGGCTTTCTGAAAATTGTCCAGAATTTTGCAGCTTTTCCCTCCAGTCCTCTTTCCTACCTGCTTTGTTAGCTATTCCTAACTGGCTCCACTAAATACAATATAAATATAATTTATAATAAATGTAAATAGAAACATTCTTAGCAAGGTCTACTTATTTATCTTGGATTAGAGACTCTGGTAGAGGAGTCACCCTGGGTTCAAGCCCCCACACTACCAAGCCAGTACCATGATGCAGCACACTCACCCTACTTCACTGTCTTGTTCAGCCCGTAGCATAGCCAGCCACTGCTGTTTATACACTGACGCCAGCCAATCTAAAACACAAACATCAATGGATAGCTAGTTGACAAAACTTATTCCTAAATTTATATTTAAAACAGTAATTTACGAAGCAGGCTGTTTGCTTTATAAACACACTGTAACAATGTGACTCTCAGTTGTTACTTAAGAATGACCTCCTTTCCAAAAGAGAAATAAAAGCCTATGCTGACACTTCCATTTTCTCCTCACAGCTCACACTGATTTTCATTTGTGAACATCATTACTAAGAGTGTTTTCAGTTTTGTTTGTCTTCTTTTGCTTGAGACAGCGTTTCTATCCTAGAACTCCAGAACTCTCGCTGTAAACCAGGCTGGCCTTGAACTCACAGACTTGCCTTTGCCTCCAAGGAGTGCACCATTGTTTGGACTTTACCCAGTGGAAAGGCAACTATGTGTTCCTTATCAGCATCTACATGAAACCTAAGACTGCCAGGAGCTGAGGAGATAGGAGAGGTTCCAGAGACCAGTGGAGATGGGGCTGAAGAGATGGGACTATGCAAAGGGAAATGTGGCTCTGCATGGCAGGAGAGAGAACAGCCACAACACACCAGACTTCTGGTGCTGAGCAAGTCTCCTGAACAAAGCTAATGGCATTTCCATGGCTGTAAAGATAAACGTGCCCAGGGCTGAGGTCAAATATTGAGAAGGCAGGTATATACATAAGCTGACTGGGGAGGGAAGAGAGTGAGCCAGACACCCAAATCCTGTGATATGGAGGAAGGATCAAGGGTTAGGCCACAGGCAGTACTGGGAAGGACACTGGGGGCCAGCACTGGGACTGTTTTGACCTCCTTGTCTAGGTCAGCAGGGTGAAAGGTAAGGTTATCTTTAGAGTGTCTTTCAGTACAGTTAAATAAATGCACATAGGAGACAGAAGACTTTGAGATTTTGTTGACTATGACTCCAGAAAGAAAAAACCAAACCAAAAAAGCCAAGGATAGAAAGGCATGGTGGGCTGGGTGGTGGTGGTGGCAGAGGCAGAGGCAGAGCACTCCTTTAATCCCAGCACTTGGGAGGCAGAGGCAGGCAGATTTCTGAGTTCAAGGCCAGCCTGCTCTACAGAGTGAGTTCCAGGTCAGCCAGAGCTACACAGAGAAACCCTGTCTCGAACCCCGCCATCCCCCCCCAAAAAAAAGAGAAAAAAAGAAAAAAGAAGGCATGGTGGTAAGATGGGACGCGAGCGGAGAAGGAATAAGGGAAGATGTGGAATAAGATGTCTGATTATTCCACAAATCTAATTTCATGAAATAATGAAACTGTGCCTAAAATGAAGACAGCCCCTGTCCTGCCATCTGGGCACTGTGCTTGGCACTCAGGAGCTCTGCCTGTGACTTACATCTCTAATTTTCAGTTTCCTTCTGAGAGTATATACCAATTTGTGTTTATAATGTGAGCCATGTAGCACTTTCTGTCTCCTCACAAAAGTGTGACATTTAATTTAACTTATATTTTGCTTTTTAAGCTAAAATTTTTGAACACACAGAAAATTGTCTATATTTATAAGAGAATTAATTTGTTTCAATTCTTCTCATATTATATCACTTCAAATCACAAAGAAAAAAACAAACCCTGAAATCTGGCAGAACTTTTAAAAAAATTTTATGCCAAATAAAATTCTTTAGACTCGCCTAGCAGTGGTGGCGCACGCCTTTAATCCCAGCACTTGGGAGGCAGAGAGAGGCAGATTTTTGAGTTCGAGGCCAGCCTGGTCTACAGAGTGAGTTTCCGGACAGCCAGGGCTATGCAGAGAAACCCTGTCTCAGAAAAAAAAAAAAATTCTTTAGACTCCAGATGTTAATACAATTTTTGCCTTCCAGAGACACAAAACTTGTCCACTTGTACCAGACACACCTAAAATACATAACAGACTGTTTTAAATCCTTAAAGATGGCATTGGGGAGTCGGCTCTGTATAAGAGCACCTGCTGCTATTCCAGAGGACCCAAGTTTGGTTCTCTGGCTACATCAGACAGATGTGCTAACATCACCTGTCTGTAACTTCAGTTCGAGAGAACCCAACGCCCATGGATATGCCGCGCCTGCACTCAAATGCACAGACACATCCTACAGATAATTAAATAAATCTTTAGACAGCTTCAAGGAAAGTTTGACTGGAAGGACACACGTCCTTTGGCATCTAATTTACACAATATCTAATAACACTGCCTGGTGTTTACCACACACTAAAACTATAGGCTTGCTCTCTTTCTTTCTTTCCCTCTTTCTTTCTTTCTTTCTTTCTTTCTTTCTTTCTTTCTTTCTTTCT
>JADRCD010212085.1:0-10459 GCA_019843815.1 Montemys delectorum | reverse complement strand
TCTTTCTTTCTTTCTTTCTTTCTTTCTTTCTTTCTTTCTTTCTTTCTTTCTGCTGCACTTTGCATCAAATTCTGGGTCTTGAACATGCTAGGCAAATGTACTAATGAGTTTATATACTACTAAATGCAACTTGTCACAAATACATTTATAAAAATAAATTAGTACTTATTCAAGAAATCTGAATTATATTGAGCAGATGTATTTGATCGAACATGTTTAAGAATTCAGAATAAGCCAGGCAGCGGTGGTGCACGCCTTTAATCCCAGCACTTGGGAGGCAGAGGCAGGTGGACTTCTGAGTTCGAGGCCAGCCTGGTCTACAGAGTGAGTTCCAGGTCAGCCAGGGTTACAGAGAGAAACCCTGTCTTGAAAAACCAAAACCATCCAAACAAACAAAAAAAGACTTCAGAATAAGAAAAACCAGAAACTAAGTAAATTTAAGGAAAACTAACAGAAAAAGCTAAATCTATAATTTTTTAAAAAACATCAAAACTCATTTGTCAGGCTGTTATTCAAAACAGTGCACCGGTTAACCGACCTGAAAATGCCCAGAGCCAAGTGTGGTTGCATACCCCCATGCGGCACTTGGGAAGGAGAAGTAGGAGATGAACTGCTTCAAGCTGGAGCTGACTATAGCTTACCAGCAGGGCCTAGCACGCAGCCTGAGGCAGAGTTTGATTCATACAGAAAACAAAAACAAACACCCTATTGCAAAATGCTTCTTAGCCACTTAAATATTGTGGCAAGTACTTTAATACTGAAATATGATAAGGAAAATCAGTATGAGACACAGGAAGACTATTCACATTTCGTCTCCTGGGCATAAAGATACATACCTTATGGGATCAAAGATGACTTCCTGGTTTCTTTACTGTTCTTCCCTATGCAAGTATGAAATGCTACAATCAGAAAAACATGACTTTAAATCACACAACACATCAGGTTTTCTTACCTGAAGGTACAAGAGAATCCTGCTCAATGATCCTTGCAGAAGCCAGATCACTGATAATGTACTGTAGCCTTAAATGTCTGAACACGGGCGCAAATGGTTTTCCCTGCTCAGTTTCAAGGAAAGTCGTCCCTTCAAAGTCTATTAAGAAAGTTTTAATTAAACAGCATTCTTGTCAAATGTGCTGTTTTACTAAATGCTTCTATGGACAGTCATAGACACAGAGTCTGCTAGAATGTTAAGTAAGCCATTTCCAAGGATTTCAAGACTCTTAGAATTGAGGAAACTTACAGGAACTTTGATAAATCCCTCAAATTAATTTTGGTACAATTAGGTCCTTAGGCTGGGACTTCAGCTCTTCCAGGACAGCATGGTAGGAGAGGTGTGCTTGAGGAAGTGACTTGTATGACACTCTGTCTCTAGAACCCGGAAGACTATGTCAGGATCTTCACATGATGACCAGGACAGGGACAGCTACTCAGCCTTCTAACTTACATCAGTGATGGACACTACACATAGTTGTGAGCTGCCTGATGTGGGCGCTGGGAACTGAACGTACATCATCTGCAAGAGCAGTACACAATTCCTAAGTCCAACTCCTCCTGGAAGGGCTCTTTACACACCATGCAGTACACGTCACATAGGCCTCTGCATCTACTTTCCACTTAGTGAGTCACAGAAGTAGTCTGCAGACCCCGTTGAGAATCGGCGGCTGAGAGTTGGGCACAGCTTATCAGAGGCCACCAAACACGTATAATTCCCAAGATCAACTTGTGAGAAAACAGAACAGTAGCTCTGAGGGCTGGAATATGCTAAAAGGCCAGGAACATTTCCTTCTCCAGCACTGACTTTCCTGCTGTAAAAGGCTGAAGTAGGAAATTGATCAGCTGTTTTTTCAGCTCTAAAATCAGGCCAAGGCCTAACTGTAAGAAACATCACTAAAAGAAGGTGTGTGTGGGTGCGTGGGGGGATTCTCAATAAAAAAGTTTCAATGTACCTTTTTTCCACTTTGAAAACCAGACATCTGTTTCTGTCAAAAGCTGCTTTAAAGACCCATTCCAGGAAGGCACCAGCTGAAGGAACATCCACTAGTTAGAAAAAAAATAACAAAGGTGGTGTAAGACTTCACTGCTTTGTGGTCATATTTTCAAATAGTCCTATCTTTTAAATTAATTTTTTGTTTTTGACATGAGGTCTCATGTAGCCAGGCTGGCCTTGAACTTAGTATGTAGCCGAGGACAAACCCCTGTGAAATGCTGGACTACAGGCTTGTGCCACTATACTCAGTTTTTAAGTCAGTGGTTCTCAACCTGTGGGTCATGACCCCTTCAGCAAACCACTATCTCCAAAGATATTTACAAAACAGCAATGAAAATAACTTTATGGTTGGGAGTCACAACACGAGGAACTGTATAAAAGGGTCATAGCCCCATCAGGAGGTTGAGAACCACTGGTTTATCTGGTGCTGGGAACTGAACCCAAGGCTTTGTACATGCCAAGAAAGTACTCTACCAACTGAGCTCGATCTATAGCCTAAGATAATAGCTAAAATTTCCATTTTACAAGCAACTGCAAGAAAGTATAACTATTTTAAAAAACTATTTAACTTTATTTTATGTGCATTGGTATGAAGATATCAGATCCCTTGGAGTTACAGACAGTTGTAAGCTGCCTTGTGGGTACTGGGAATTGAACCCGGGTCCTTTGGAAGAGCAGACAGTATTCTTAAACAACTTAGCCATATCTCCAGCCCTGAAAGTATAATTATTAAAGCTTTTAAGTCATCATGGCAGAAAATAGAGTCATAACAACTCCATGTGTATATTAATTGTTGCTAACACACCTTAGTGAATCAAACAGCTAGAGTTTTAACATATATAACACACTTGTAATTCTGTACTAACATATTCTAATCACTAACAAATCAATCACACTAAATATGACGCAAGACTACAAGACTGCAAAAGTAAGAATGAACACAGGAATTTCTGACTCCGCTATTGAGACAGCATGCACACAGTGACAAGTGTGGATGTTCAATCCTCCAACTGTCATGGAGGAGCTGAACACATCATCTAATTTCTCTGAATTTTAATTCCTTCACTGGCAACCAAAGTGTCATGGAGTGTCTTCCTTGCAGGCTACAAAAGGATGTGTACTGAGTGTTTATTAGTAGTGTGTTGGCAGAGTGACCACTGTCCAAGGTCAGCACTTTGGACATCAGAGCAGCTACACGGACAGACAGAACAACTGCCAGTGCAGCTCACAGGTAAAAGTGTAATGACCTCTAAAACACATACTCAATTTTTTGACAGCCCAAATGCTGTTTCCTTGAAGAAAACTGTCAAATTCAGTCCCTTCTTGACCACCAAAATACTATGATGGAAGGTTCTTACTGCAGGTTTGACAACTGCATGAAGTACACAGATTTCCCACAGGGACAACAGACTATGGATGACACACAGTGGGGCAAGAGCAGTGGCCTCTGCCTCAAGTACACATGAGTAGTGATGCCAACCCTTACCAACAGTAATAGCTGACACTTTTCCAGCTGTGAAACAACACTGGACCTAAATCTGTCAAAAGGATGAAAAAAGCTGGGCTTGGTGCTCATGTGTGTAATCACAGTGCACAGGAGGCTGAGGCAGGAGGATTAGTGCAGGTGTGGGATGCAGAAAGAGGCCCTTCCTCCAGAAAACAAAACAAAAGCAAGCATTGTGGTGGTCTGAGAGGGAACAGCCCAGTAGGCTCATTTATCTGAATGCTTGGTCCTCAGTGGGCAGAACTGTTTGAGAAGAATTAGAAGGGGGTGCCATTTGGGTGAGATTTGAGGTTTTAAAAGCCCAGGAGAGGCTCAATCTCTTGCTCTCTCTGCCTTCATTTTGCAGATAATGATATAAACTCTCAGCTACTACTGCTCCTGTGCCATGCCTACCTACCATCAAGCTCCCTGCCATGATGATAATGGACTAATCCTCTGAAACCATATACAAACTCTCAATTCAATGCTTTCTTTTGTAAGTTGCGTTGGTCATGGTGTCTCTTCACAACAATAAAATATAGTAACTAAGACAGTCATGAATCTCTAAATCTAAATAAAGGTTTTGGCACATGTCCCCTAGCTTGAAATGGGCTGGCGGAATGTCTTAGCATTTTCAGTCCTGTGATGGTAGAGAAATGTACCAGGGACCACCTGCTTTCACTTTAGGACAGAACTGAACAAATTACTGGAGTCACATGTCATTTAATGATGTAAGTGTCCTGGGTTAGGTGATGTGGCCACTGTAGCCTAAGCAAGCATTCTGAGTCCATTCAAGGAGGGTGAGGCTGCTGTGGTGTCAGTAGGTCAGGTATATTCAGTTTAGGGTGTATTTACTCAGATACAAGCCCAGGGTAAGCCAACAGCATGTGGAGTTCCTCTGCCATATTGAGCACCTAGAGGCAGTATTTCCAGCTTTTCACCATGGAAGCAATCTGAAGTAATAGTCTTGTATTCATACATCAATACCTTTTTAAGAGCTGTATATACATCCATCTCCACTTGCATCACAAATAAGTTAGATGAACCAATGAGCTGTTTCATGACGTTTATACTGTAAAAGACAAAACAGGAGTGAGCTTGTCTTCAATTTAGCTGAAGGACTCTGATGAATTAAAAAAGATTTAAAAAATTTATTTGTGTGTATGTGTGTGAGAGAGAGGGAGATGGGGTGGGGAGGTGTGAGTGCAGGCACACAAGTGCCCCAGTGTGCATGTGGAGGTCAGAGGACAACTTTCAGGACTTGGTCTCCCGTTACCACAGGTCTAGGGCTTGAATTCAGGTCCCTGTGTAGTGATTGCTTTTACCTGCTGAGCTGTCTCACTGGCTCTAAAACTTTAAACCTCGGTCAAATAAAATCTGGAATTAAAAATGTTAAGAGTTTTATCTGAACAAGACGAAGCTCCTGTGCTAACACTGCATCTCGCCAGCAGTCTCTTAACTTTGACATGGAGTTGTGAGGGATCTGTGAGGGACCTGCATTTATTCACTGACATTGGGAAAGCATTGCAGGGTCTGACTAAACAGCAGCCTCCTCTTCTTCCTCCCTTCCTATGTAAAATGAAAAACAAAACACTTAAAGTTCACTAAAATAGCTGCATTTTCAAAGTAATATTTTTCTTTTCCTGAAGCAAGAAATTTCTACACAGACCAGACTATCCCCAACTTGCCATCCTCTGGCTTCAGCTTTCTCAGTGCAAAGATCAACCTGATCAACTCAGTGAGTTCCAGGGCAGCCAGGGCTACAGTGAGACCTTGTCTCAAAAACCAAACATCTTTACTACTCTTAGAGTAAAATGAGGAAGCTCAGTGGTTTAAATTTAGAAGGGAAATGTGATCACTGGCTGCTCAATCTATTTTTTTTTTCTTTCCCTTTCCTTTAAGACAAAAAGCATTCAGGTTTCTAAGACAACTTTTGACAGCCTTTTTGAAAAAGTTCAGTGAGATCTCTAACACCTCTCTTTCCTCTCTTGGAAGCCAAGACACACTAGACCCTTTGATATATCCATTTTCATCAAACTACCTTTAGTCCCAGCATTCCAGAGGCAGAGCTAAGTGGATCTCTGTGAGTTCAAGGCCAGTCTGGTCTACAGAGTGAGCTACAGGGCAGCTAGGGCAATACACAGAGACATTGTTTCAAAAACAAAACCCCCAAAAACAAAACTAAAAAAATACTTCATGCTGTTTATACCCTAGAGCCTTCAAAACATGACTTCCATTCAGCATTTTCCAGACCTGTCATGGACATCTTGGTCTTACAGACAAAGAAAAGCTGATAGTGGCAAACAGCACAATTACACTGCATCTTTCACAGACCTCAGCTGTATATCATCAACACTCCAGGACATCCATAAGGAAGGACAGAAGGGAGATTGAATGATAAATGCATGCAGTTCAAAGGGCCAAGCTAACTGTGAGTGTGACTTCAATCCGAGTGAGAGGAGTGGGGGTGGGGTGGGGTGGGGGGAAAGAGAGAGACAGAGAGAGGGGGGAGGGGAGGGGAGGGAGGAGAAGTGAGGAATGGAAATATACATCATGCTACATGAGGAAATCATAGGACAAGTCTTAGGGACTGGTTCTCTCCTGCTACCCTGTGGGTCTTGGAGTAGAATCGAGGTCAACAGGCCTTTTGCATTAAGTGCCTCTACCCTCTGAGCCATCTATTGCCCCATAAACATTTTAAAATAGGGTCTGGAGAGGTGGTTCAGTGGTTAAAAGTGCTCACTGCTTCCCAGTACCGACATGGCAGCTCACAACTATCTATAACTTTACTTCTAGTGGATCCTACACCCTCTTCTAGTCTCTAAGGACTCCTGGACACACTAGTGCGCATACATACATACAAACCAACATGCACTACAATAAATCTTTTAAAAATATTTTTTTCCTAAAACATCTTTTGATTTTTTTCCAAACATCATGTTCTATGATAGAAAAGTTTTCAAACTATCACCTTTGAAGCTCTAGGCTTACAGAAGTTAGGTAGCACTTAGAAGTCTTTACAGTCTTAAGAGGAGTAGTACGTTTTTATTACACTTGTTAAAATAATACATGTATATTTTATTTACAACAAAGGGATATGTGCTGAGCTTACTAAGTTTGTGTATAAGTCAGGGTGCCTTTTGTTAAATTGCCTGCTTTCTCTTGTGTTTTTATTTTATTTTATTTTTTAGACACTCAATAGGTACTCCTGGCTGTCCTGGAACCCATTATGTAGACCAGACCAGCCTTGATCTCATAAAAATCCACCTGCCTTCCAAGTCTTAGGATTAAAGGTGTGCACATTAGGCCTGGTTCTCAAAATATTCTTTGTATTTAAAAAAAAAAAACTGGACTACCTGAGCAAACAAAAAGGTGTCATTTTAGGGTGATTTTCTGTGAAGTTACTTAGGAGTCCAAATACCTGAGTTCTTTGAAAAGTTCCACACTCTGGTGAGTCATGAGGTTGTTCAGCAGCCACTCGAGGCACCTGGGGTTAAAGCAGGGTTAGCTGATGTGTCTGCAACTGGCAATTCACAGAGGTCTGACTTACAATTTAGTAAAAAGAGTATTAGTCACGCTAGGCCATGCTCAAAGTCTTTACCTTAGTGATCTGAAATTTAGTATTGTTTTGTCAATAGTTATTACAGGAAATTCCCTTAACATTAGTATCATTTCTCTTTAAGAAAACTTCATGTTTGAGTTAAATACTTTGTAAGACGTTACCTTCCATACAATTTGAAAATGAGTTCTGAAATTCTCAAGAGTCAAACTGTCCATGTTTGTATTGGTGTACCATCTGTAGTGTCTATTCCTTAAGTGGTGGCCACAGTTGTATAAGCATGTTTCAGGCCCACCGTAGTTAAAACAAGGGCAACTCTGAGCAACTTAATGCTTAGTCCAGTAGAAAAGCAGGGCTCTTAAAGTAACAAAGTCTATTACTCTATTCTGTCCTGACTATTTCTTTATTACATTCTCTTAAGATTCCAGAACAAGAGAACTCCCAGAAGTTGGGTGGGAGAGAAACAAGAAAGGTGGCTCACTTTTTCTTTACAGAGTCTAGTCCATAGGTCCCTGCCGATGTGTAATAGCCACACACAGTCCTCACAGAGATGGTCTCCTTCATTGTCTCACCGCACTGCTGTATCAAACCATCCTGTAAACATAAGCAAGCACTGGAAAGGCCATTTGACCTGGGGAATCAGCTCTCATATGTCATGCTTTCAAATACTAAGATGCAAAACCAAATCAAAAGAGCAAGGGAGGAAGGGACGGAGGGAAGAAGGGAAGAAGAGAGGGAGGGAAGAAGGAAGGAAACTCATTAATTGCAGCTAGCCTAAGTATTTTTCTAGGTCCAATAAAAATGTTGGAAAAAAAAGAATCCAGCAAGCAGTCCACTGACCATCTGGAGCTGAGAATGAACTGGGCAGGGGAGGCACTGAGAGGAGATGCTGCGAGTCTCATATTCTGTTCTCTACTCTGGATTTTTACAAATTTCTTCAATAGTACTTGTTTTTTCCTGTTCTTACTGAACCAAGAATTTTCATTTATTTATTTATTTATTTATTTATTTATTTATTTATTTATTGAGACAGGGTTTCTCTGTATAGCCCTGGCTGTCCTGGAACTCACTCTGTAGACCAGGCTGGCCTTGAACTCAGAAATCCGCCTGCCTCTGCCTCCCAAGTGCTGGGATTAAAGACATGAGCCACCACTGCCCGGCTGAACCAAGAATTCTTTACATCGTCATCTAATCAAGTTACAGGACAGACAAAGGAATAATATGGATGCGTGGAACAGTGCTCAGTAAGGGTTAAAGCACCATGAATACCCCACAGATACCTCTTCACAAGTATATGAGTTTTAAATAACATTAAAATTTTAATCCACTGCCCTCCTCCCTTGCCCTCATGGCAGGCAGGAGAGCTGGTCCCAGGGTTATGAGAGTGGGAGCACTGGCCCTGTACCTTGTTTCAGGACAGCAGGCCCTGCACCTCCCCTGGGAGGCATAGAAGAGCTGGCCCTGATGGCGTGGGCATGAGAGCAGGGGAGCTGGCTGTGCCCCTTGCTGGATGCAGTGTTGGATGGACTAGCCAGGGAAGGGCTGGAGAACATGCCCTGGTGGTGTGGGTGTGGGAGAGGTGGTAGGCTGACCAACTCAAATACTTCTCAGGCCCAGATCTAGGCCTCTGAGTTGGCTCACCCCAACATCTACCTCATCAGTGAACTGTTTGATGTGCGAAAGGGCTGGCCCTACAGATCTAAAACTACAGATCTCCATGACACAGGGCAACAAGAGGCTATCCAAGAGAGTCCCAGTGAGGATCCAGTATTGATCATGTAGTAGAAGACAAAGGCATTGAATCAGACCAATGATTCACTGCGAAGAACCTTTGTAAGCAAAGATGTGTGAACAAAGGGTATACCATGGGCCACATTGTGACATACTATGGCTTCCACAATGGGATTTTTTTCTTTTGTGGGGAAGGTTGCAAAGGTAGAAGGTAGGTACAAGAGGACAGGGGGATGAGTGGGATTGGGGTACATGATGTGAAATTCACAAAGAACCAATAAAAAACTTTAAAAATTAATCTACAATATTTATATAGGTTTCAAATAAACCAGCTTCTGTATACAGAAAGAACAGTCATTTTTTATTCACGTTTCTGAAATATATCATGCAACTATATATTAAATTAGAATTAATAAGTTGTAAAAATAAGGCAGAATGCAGATTTAGAACAAAACCAAAAGGACCAAAGTTAGAAAATATGGATATCCAAAGTAAGCATTAGAAAGATAAAAATATGTGAAAAAATAATCTGAGCCAGGATAATAAACAAGCTAATAACTAACACTTTAGATTTAGATAGATCAGCATGTCAGACCACACGAGCTTAAACTAAGGCATAGTACTGACTCAGTGGTTTAAAAACTTACCTCGATTCTAGACCTTCTTTTCCTAACACTTCAACCTCACCGCCCCAGGACATCACCCAACTTCCCCTTGGGAACCTTTTCCTCTCTGTGGTTATTACTGCTACCAGACAACTGCAGTACGTTTCTATCTCTAACGTACTTTCTTTTCTTTACATGTTGTACCTGAACAATCTTCCACGGTTTTGGTGTGAGGTTGTAAATCAAACCCCAAGCCCTGCCCGTGCCTGCCGGTGAGCACTCCACAACAGAGCTGCATCCCTCAGCCTCTCTAAAACAGACTGTCTTTCCCTGATAAAATCTTCCAAAGGTGCTCAGGTAAAGTTAAGCTTTGTAATGTACAGAGAAACCTTCATTTGCTGATTTTGACCTCTTTCTTTCCAATGCTTTTTATATTTTTGTCTTGTTTCTTAAGATAGGACTTACTATGTAACTCGAGCTGGCCTGTAAGTCATCAGGCTGATCCTGCTTCTGCTCCCTGAGTGCTGGTATTAAAATGTTTTATTTGTGTTGTATAACTTCACAGCATGCATATATTGACCAAACGAAAACTCGGGGGAGTCAGTTCTCTCCTTTGACCATGTGTGTCCTGGGGATGAAACTCAAATTGTCAGGCTTGATGGCAGGCACCTTTATAGGCTCAGTCATCTTGCCAGTCCCCCAATTCAGTTTATATTAATAGTAGAAACTTAGTCTCCTTAACTTCTCTAATCTTCCATCCTCTGTCCCTGGTCAGAAATGCTGTTTTACACCTTTCCACACAGTTCAAGGTAAGCACACTTCCAACTCCATCTGGAAATACAGTGGAGATGCTACGTTGAACTGGCCCTCCCATCTTCAAAAGTTTATTAGGACCCCACATGGTGTTCATGCTGTACTCTTAACACTGGGTAACTGTTTGCACCTTTGCCTTCACTTATCTCAGTACACTGTGAGCTCCTTGAAGGCACACACAGATCATCCATGTTTAGGGACTACATCTTCATCCTCTTAGGCTCCTTACACCAAGTCTTGCATATTGCACAATGTGCTTAACATATAGTTACTGAAAGATG